>CM077800.1:752183-828463 GCA_039737535.1 Lagodon rhomboides
AAACAGATCTGACCACAGTTTTCAACTTGAAGAAAATTATTGTGTCAACAAATATTCTCCAGTTGCTTTTTTTTTTTTTTTTTTTAAATTTTCTATTGGTACCAGTTCACAGGCCTTCACTTTAAGTCACTTCACTTCACTTATTTGTGACTTCACTTCACTTATCACTTATTTCACTTTTCACTTAAGTCATCACACAGTTTTCCCCCTAGGCGGGAATAGAATACCTACTAAATTATATTTTTAGAGTCCACAACTCAAGGTTTTAACTACCCGTCAGTAGGTTTATGATTAATGATACAATTCTCTCAATATAATCATTTATACTTATCATATGAAAAATATTTTAGCTGCTGACAACCTTACCTCCTCTTCACTCACAAAAATTTGGATATAGTCAATTCACAGAAATTTGGTTTTTCAAACAACAGGTTTCTGCTCACCTTTTTTTAGATGGACGTCCGTGTGAGTGCCGAGGAGAGTCCAGTGTTCAGCTCCGGTCCCGGCGGGGAAGGACGCTCGGTCCGGGGCCCAATGTGGTCCACGTCTCCTTTTCTTTTCTCAAATCACGTCGGGGTCACCAAATTGTTGAGCGTGTTCGTTTATTTGAGTGAAGACAGAACCACGACTTACTGTTTACCATTTATTTCGAATTGTATCATTAAGTAAAAGGCTTGATCAAGGACTTTCTCTGTTTGACAAATCACAGTCAGCGGAGTGCTGTTACTCTGTAACCAATCGCCCAGAAAAAGATGCAAAATCTCTCTTTACATTGTACCATATAATTTTGGTATCAGAAAATGTAGAATTTCTCATTGGTTAAGAACAGATAAGGTTAACAATATTCATTGGTTGTACAGGTGGGGTGGTGCTGTGGTTTAGACTTAGCCCCCCTTCGTTGATGCACGAGCTGGTCCCAGCCCCTTGGCAACACGATAGTCTCCAGGTGGTCAGCGGCCTGTTGAAAGAAAAACTCCCTTCCTGCCATCTATCCTAGCCTCTGCCTCCTCTCTGCCACCCTCCTCCACACCTCAAGGACACATTCATGCAAACACTTTTGGTTTAAGACTGTGGCCTGTTCTCACTAAGAGACATGGATTGATGGATATATTTCGTTCCCTGGCTCTTCTCTCCTATGTATTAACCCCTCATAAAAAGGGTTAACGCTTCCAACCCTCTCATCTATCAACAGGGCCTGTCTGCCACCCATTATCTAACTATTTAGTATTGATCATTAGTAAAAACAGGTAATCACAGTCTTTATTTGTCAATTAGAATCAAGTGTATTAATGTAAATCAAACAATATAAATCAATTAGATTAATTTTAAAGCGTGAGAGGCATGAGGTGCAGAGAGGTAAAAAATAAATCCTAACAAGACTCAAAAAGACTTTTAATCTTGTTTTTCATTTCTTACATGTTATTTAAATTAATTTAATTAACTATATTTGACACCATTTTTATACTCTCCTCACACAGTGTGTCTACACTATGTTTGTGTCCTCCTTGTATTAAGGTGTAGATCTACTCTGCTTCATTCCACAAAGAAACGTGGAGCTCTTTTCTAAACTGCTACTTTGAACTAACAGCTAACTTTTTGGTTACATACATGGAAGCTGCTGTAAAAACTACAAGTATTTAACATATAACTGTTTATATAAAAGCAGGACACGAGGAGCGATAATAAGTGGGACACATGAGACCGATTAACTTGACTTTTAATCATCATGTTAACAAATATGGACAAATCAGCATGAAGATAGACACATAAACATATTCTGACATCTTCTCAAGGGGAAATTGTACACATTCAGCGTCAGCTCATCATTTCTCCTGTGTGTATTGATCCTCTGAGGATTCTTCAAGCATGTCATTTAAAGGAAAAGTTCTGCAGTTATACATGAAACACTAGAACTGAACCACCTCCAACATATTTTGCAAATACAAGGCTACTCGCCTGTACGTGTCATCAAATGTCTCGTCAAAGCAGACTGATCAGACAAAGGCCACGTTTATACGTAGCAGGGTATTTAGAGAAACGAATATTTCCCCCCCTTCGTTTTCAAAAAAGTTGTCATTTACATCAACCCGCATAAAAACGCCGTCGAGCGCCATTCTAACTCTGCCAAACCTCTGGGCGGCAGTGTAGGGAGAAGGATAAAGCCATGCAAGCCAATCAGAATCCACAGAATCAACAACAACGAATAACACGAGCGACTTCCTGTTCCTTTCAAAACAACGCTCACATGACGTTAAGCATTTTCTAGCGCATAGCCTAATGAGCGTGAGAACCTAAAACCCCGTTTCTCCCAGCTGACACGACAACACATAACCGGAGTTTTTAGAAATAATCGTTTTTTGTAATAAAAACAGGGTTTTCGTGTAAATGAGAGGCCAAACCGCCTGGAAATATCTGCGTTTTCCCTTCGTGTAAACGGGGCAAAACTTTCCCCAGGCGACATTATGGTTTCTCACCTGTGTGAGTTCTCATGTGCCTTTTCAAACTAGATGGATCATAAAATGTTTTTTCACATGCGTTGCAAGAAAATGGCCTCTCACCTGTGTGGGTTCTCGTGTGTTTTTTTAAGTCACTACAAGACCTGAAATCTTTCCCACATGTTTGGCAAGAATACGGCTTCTCACCTGTGTGGATTCTCATGTGAAGTTGTAAGGAACTCTGATGCCTGAAAGTCTTCCCACATGTCTTGCAGGAATGTGGTTTCTCATCTGTGTGGATTTGCATGTGACGTGTTAAGTGCGCATGACGGCTGAAAGCGATCCCACAAATTTCACAGTTAAAAGGCTTCTCACCTGTGTGGGTTCTCATGTGAACTGTAAAGTGAGCACTATGGCTGAAAATCTTCCCACATGTTTGGCAAGAATACGTATTCTCACCTGTGTGGATTCTCATGTGAGCTGTTAATTGACTACGAATCGTGAAATCTTTCCCACATGTTTCACAAGAATACGGCTTCTCACCTGTGTGGATTCTCATGTGGATTGTTAAAGCACTGGTTCGATTAAAACTCTTCCCACACATTTCACAAGAATATGGCTTCTCACCTGTGTGGGTTCTCATGTGGACTACCATGTGTGACCGCTGGCTAAAAGCTTTCCCACATGTTTTGCAAGTAAACGGCTTCGCACCCGTGTGGATTCTCATGTGAGTTGTTAATTGACTACGAATCGTGAAATGTTTCCCACACATTTCACAAGAATATGGCTTCTCACCTGTGTGGATTCTCATGTGGACTGCCATGTGTGAACGTTTGCTGAAACCTTTCCCACATGTTTCACAAGAAAAAGGCCTCTCACCTGAGAGGATTCTTAGGTTTGAATTCAATTGGGACTTTAACTTAAAAGTCTTTTTTGCATTATCACTGTGACTTTTGCTTCCTTGATGTCTTTTCTTTTGCTTCGGCTCTCCATCTCCAGCTGATCCTGAGTCTCCATGTTCTCCTCCTTTCTGGTCTCGGCTCTCAGCTACATGAGAGTTGTTAGAGAGGAGCTGGTGGTCACTTGTTGCTTCTGCTTCACTGTGGTCACCTTCCTCATAAGCTGGAGTCAACGTGACGGTGTCCGTCTCCACCTTCAGTACAAGCTGCTCTCCCTCCAGACTGGTGCAGAGCTCCTCCTGTTCCTCTTTAATCTCTGGAGGCTCTGGGTCCTCTTGGTCCAGACTGGAGTTCCTCTCCTGGTTACAGAGCTGCTGGTCAGCGAGAACCTCCTCCTCCTTACAGACATGTTGCTGTGGGAGCTCTGGAGGGACAGAGAACAAAACACAGAATATTTAATCAACCAATCAACCTTTATTGATCCTCCAGAGATCATTGAATAACAAGAAGTAGATTATTAGAAGTGATTATTTTTTTCCATCTCATCTGACCCACTGACTCCAAATCAATGCCGACATGTCTTCCTAACAGCTTGAATGAGACACACCTCTTTCTGTTGAGTTTTAGTGCTCCTCACATTTCTCGGAACGTTTTGTGTGTAAAATCATCATTTTCTGAGCGGAGTTTCGCCGCGGTCTTCTATAGAACGGAGCCCAGCCGTGCAGCGGACACTCAGAACCTCCGGAGTCCCGGAGTGGAATGAACCAAAACGCGGGAAACACTCGTATGTTCGCTCCGTGTAGTGAAACGTGGCTGCGATGCATATGTCCCCTCTGTGGCCCCTCCAGGGCTCTGAACATTAGTGGTATTAAAATAATACACTTTTACTCACCTATCCTGTGTAACTTTACTTGGGGTTTCCAGCAGATATCCAGCATGACGCGCTGCCGATCGATCTCTTCCTCGTACTGGACGATAGTTGTGTTAAAAACTCTGAATATCTCTTCAGCAGCAGCAGTTAGTCGCTCGTTGACAAACTCTCTCAAACTCTCAACTGAACTCATTGTTCTTTAATTACTCATTCAATAATGAGCTGCGCTGTGACTCAGTACCGTCTTCACTTCATTCATTACACACAGCCAGCTAATGCTACTAGCTGCTACTGTTTACTTCCGCTGGGTGCCACGCTCTAAAGCTCCGACAGGGGAAGTGCGGAGGCTTTTAGTTCCGCTTCAGACTGAAGACAGTTTTAAGAGCCAAAATTAAATAAAACATGGAGCAAAACAAACACGTTACAGACAGTGAAGTCTGCTGTACTTGCACAGTATTAGAATGACTCACATGTAACGGACTGACAGTATTTGATAATAAAATTAATATTGAGATTATTAGCACAGATATTATTAGGCAAGTCAGATCTACAAACAAAATAATATGTCATTAAAAACATACACAAAGTAGAAATAAAGGACAAGAGAGAGTTTGAAATAATGCTTCACTGAAGAAGATGCAGTGACATACAGAGAACTGGGTATGAAAAGCTGCAGCAGTTAACTTCTGATGTATTAAATGATTTCATGTGTAACACTTAGTATTCATCAGATAATATTTACTGCGCATCGTAAATGATCATTAACACATTCCTGTGTTTCATAATAATTCAGAATAAATTCGTTTTAATTTGAAGGCGGTGGTAGACTTTTAATGTGACGCAAACACAGCAGGTGTTAACATCGTTAGCAACGTTAGCTAACAAACATTTGACTCGTGACTCACTGAGACTTCCTGTTGTGAAATCTGAATTCAAGCGTTTGTACTTGTCGTCAAAGATAGAAGATGAAGATACACAGGTTTTTAGTCGTACTTGTAGTATTTATTGACAACGTCGTGATGTTTTTAATGAGCTCATTCTCTCTGAACGGCCAATCACAGGACAGAACCTTTGGTCTCCATAGTAACCGCGGATCGTTTGGAGTCAAACTTCCGGTTTGTTGTTTCCAGCTGAGGACAGAGACGTGACGTGACCGAGCGCAGCACATATTGATTAATATTGTTGTTTTTCTCTTCATGTTCTTCACACTAAACTTCCTGTTGGCACGAGGCTCTGAGGACAAACACCCGGAAACGGATTACTCCGATCCTGCGGGAAAAGTAACTGTAACGTAGCTGCAGTATCAGGATACCACAGCCGATCATCAGCAGAAGTACTCAGATATCTCATGTAGGTCAAGTAGAAATGGCACGGTGTGTAATTACACTCAAACAGTATACCAGCAGAATGTACTCAAAGTATGGAGAGTAAAAATACTCGTAATGTAGAGTAGAGTATTTATTTAGAGTATTATTGTGTTTTTTTTCACTCAGAGTTCTGTCCGCTCGGTCCCGTCAACAACCATCACCTCCTCCCGCTGGCGTCAGTGATGGCCGGGACGTCGAGACACGACAGAGAGATGGCGATGAACGCCAAGCGACGGCTGTCAGAGTGTTCTGACCCGGTGGAGAGACTCAGACTGCAGTGTCTGGCCCGAGGATCATCTGGTATCAAAGGTCTGAGCAGGTGAGCGCCACAGCACCAATCAGATCGTTTCAATGAGTCCACATGAAGACGGTCAGTGAGTTTAATAAAGAGGAGAACAAACTGCTGCTGGACGTAACTGTGTCGGATTCATCTTCAGAATCAGAATCAGAACCAGTTTACCTTTATTGTCCCACAAACGGGGACAGCAAAAGGACAGCAGTATTTAAAAAAACAATAACAGTGAAAAATAAACAAAGTAATTCAAAAGGTAAAAAATAGAATAGAAAGAATTCCTCTAAAAGTGAAAACTTTATAATAACTTGAACACACATGCAACAAAACTCACGTAAGGAACAGTTCACCCACAAACTAGAGCTCAGTCATCGTCTCCTCCCTCCATGCTGATGAAGGTCAGGTGAAGTCTCGTAGTCCACTGAATTAGCTGATAGCACTTCCTGTTAGCAGTGAACCTGTGGACCTACAGACGACCGACTGGATCACTGTGACGCTGAAGGAAACTTCCATCATGAAGTTTCTCAGGTAAGTTCTGCTCATGTAAGAAGCGTCTTTTTACAGGGTTTCTAAGCAGATTTATGGAGTCATCCTCTCCTCCTCCTCTCCTCCTCCTCTCCTCCTCCTGATGATATAAAGTCCTCCTCTCCTCCTCCTCATGATATCAAGTCCTCCTCTCCTCCTCCTGATGATATAAAGTCCTCCTCTCCTCCTCCTGATGATATAAAGTCCTCCTCTCCTCCTCCTGATGATATAAAGTCCTCCTCTCCTCCTCCTGATGATATAAAGTCCTCCTCTCCTCCTGATGATATAAAGTCCTCCTCTCCTCCTCCTGATGATATAAAGTCCTCCTCTCCTCCTCCTGATGATATAAAGTCCTCCTCTCCTCCTCCTGATGATATAAAGTCCTCCTCTCCTCCTCCTGATGATATAAAGTCCTCCTCTCCTCCTCCTGATGATATAAAGTCCTCCTCTTCTCCTCCTGATGATATAAAGTCCTCCTCTCCTCACATCACTAACTGATCTGAGGAGATTTTTATGAACGTTTTGTTGAATGTCTTGTTCGGACCACTGATGGAGGAAGTCGAGGGTCTGAGGTGCAGGTTAGAAAACACTTGTTATTAACTCTTTTATCAATTTTAAAACATTCAAATTTTTTCTCAAAAACTTTCAAGGTGTATAAATGAGTCAGGCTCGTAACAGTCCAGTCTGTCTTGTATCTTGTGGTTATGAAGAAGATGCCAAGAGACCTGATGTTTCATCGACGGGCTCGATCAAGGGGAATAACTTCCTGATCAGTCGTCTGTTTAACCTGTCGCTGGATGTGCATGTTGACTTCAGAGTGAGCTGGGTCCATCCGCCTGCTATACTGCGAGGGTGAGTCCTTCACAGTCCTGCTCCTCCGCCCAGCGACACCTCCATCCTCCACTCATCGCACCGTATGTGACGTCTCATGTTTACAGAGGCTCAGCCGTCCCCTCAGACAGCTGCTCCCTCCCTGCAGCTTGATCAAACACACGGCGTCTGTCGGGACTATTTCCAGTGGTGGATGAATCCACATGTGGTCTGTCGTGAGTGTGTGTGGCAGCAGGACGGTGTGTAGACGTATTTATCTCAGCCTCACTACCAACTGTCTGACTTCCTTTCCTTTCTCAGTGTATCTCTGAGCTACGACCTGGGAGTCGCTGTGTCTTCCAGGGTTTGCTCGGTGGATGAGGTCTTTCAGCTCAGACTGGTTAACTCTGCTTGTTCTTTGCTTCAACAACTTATTAAATCACACGGAGACGGCCTTGTGTGAATCATCTATTAATTGTTCACTTCTAAATCAGTATTTCCACCCCACAGATCAGATCTCTCGCTTGATGTGAAAGACTCTCTGATGTTATCATGAAGTTAAATGATAAATTTGAAGCATCCATACAGTGTGTGTGTGGTGTTGACGGTGTGTGTGTGTGAGGTCGCAGTCTTCCTGTGCCACACGAGGCGAGCGCCGCGCTGCTCTCCAGCCCGCAGGATGTTGTCATGTCTCTGGTTTTTACTGTCACGTCACCGTGTTGTTGTTGCTGCTGCTGTGGTTTTGTTGTTGATGCTCAGCTGCTGTCACGGCGCCGCTTCAACACCACGGCTGAGCAGTCGGCTTCACTTACAGGCTTCAGCTTGGGAGGGAAATTCACCAATGTCCCTGATTATTGTGATATGTTATTCTTACATGTGAAACCTGACGATTGTAGATGCAGCGTCAGTGTGTATGTAAAGTGAAATCCTGTCTGTTGGCTGCAGTTCCTGTCTCATGACAGTCACGTGGTTGCAGGGTATGAACAGATGTATTCCTGTATTGTACATTTTATAATATGTTGTGAGAATTAACATAAGGAAGTTAGTGACGGACTTGATCCTGAAGGAGGTTTGTGAGGCCTCCTCTGTGTACATGAGTTGATGATGACACACAACAGTGACTGAAGTGTCTCAGAAGTCTTCTGTGTATCACGAGGCGGATGTTGATGGAGTTGGAGTGGTGCTGTGAGTGATATCAGCGCAGTCTTATGGTCGTGCTACAGTTATGAGTATTGTTTTGGGTTATTACAAAAGCTGAGGAGAGACGACCTCTCTGCAGTCATCATCTACGTGCCGCTGATGTGTGA
The DNA here is from genome assembly GCA_039737535.1 of Lagodon rhomboides. Classification (NCBI taxonomy): domain Eukaryota; kingdom Metazoa; phylum Chordata; class Actinopteri; order Spariformes; family Sparidae; genus Lagodon; species Lagodon rhomboides. Next base: position 760,690 of record CM077800.1, read on the forward strand.
CTCTTGCTTGCAAGCGATAAAGAAACTTATAGAAAAGAAATATTGTGTCAAACAAAGCACCTCAGACACAGTAAACTGGACAGGATATCATACTGATCGCTCTGCTGCAGCAGCTACAAGATTAAAATGACACTTACATGTTAAATAATCTACAATAATAATCAGACAGCGTCATGAATATTAATAAATCACTAACAGAGAGCGTGTGGGCTCACACCACTACCTCTAACTTTACTTTACATTTCACCAAAGAGTCTCAATGCACGACTTTTACTTGTATCCGAGTACTTTTAAACAGTAAAATAGAATAACAATAGAAGAACGGAGCGGTTCATACAGATACAACACATCCAGCTCCGGCTCGCTAGTAAGTCCCTGATGTCCACGTGAGGACACATTAACAACATCAGCTCATGTTGTTCTGACCCATAATGCACCTGACATGATCTCATTAAACCACGTCACTTCCCACAATGCCTCACCCCGACTGTGACCCCGTTACATTCTGCAGTAAAGACCTGATGGAGGGAAACAGATGTTGAATATATGCACAGAAACACAGAAGATACCTTGTGGCTGAACCCAAATATGAACACAATGCAGTAAACACATTAACAGTATATAATATATATATAATAATATATAATATGTATATATATATGTATCATAATGAACCTCGCTGATGGGAGTTAAATCTGGCACTCTGAGGCAGAATGCAGCTGTTTCTGTTGTGTGTGCAGAAACATGAAATATCTTCTTCCTGTTCTGTCTGTCAGGACCTTCAAAATCATGGATGATGACAACAGCCGCTCCCTGGACCTGAAGGAGTTCCTCAAGGGTCTGAACGACTACGGCATCCTGATGGAGAAACAAGAGGCCACGGCTCTCTTTCACCAGTTCGACCGCGACGGGAGCGGGTCCATCGACTTCGACGAGTTCCTCATCACTCTGAGGGTAAATGTACTCACTGTTACTGCACAGCTGACCGCCAGGTCGTGTTTCTGATCCTCCATGATGGTTTCACTGCAGCCACAGATGTCGAAGGCCAGGAAGGAGGTGGTCATGCAGGCGTTCAGGAAGCTGGACAAGACGGGCGATGGTGTGATCACCGTCGAGGACCTGAGGGGCGTTTATAACGCCAAGTACCACCCCAAGTATCAGAACGGGGAGTGGACCGAGGACCAGGTGTTCAGGACGTTCTTGGACAGCTTTGATTCTCCGTATGACAAAGATGGACAGGTAAAACACACTGAAAGGCAGCTTAAAGGAACAGTTCACCCAAAAATACAAAACCCAGTCATCATCTCCTCCCTCCATGTTGATGAAAGTCAGGTGAAGTCCTGTAGTCCAGAACAGTTCTGGAGCTTCACAGTGGAACAGCGTCGCAGCATTCTGCTAACAGCTGAAGCAGCTGGAGACTTGTTTAAGTTCTGCTGGTCCTGTAGGAGGGTCTGTGGGTCCAAAAAGGGGAATATACTAATCGTTAAGGATGTTCTGGTGGTCATGTCGCTGGCCTTGTTCTTTAGGAGGGCCATGTGATAATTCAGGAGGTTCTGGTCCCGTAGAAAGGTTCTAGTTTTGTTTGGATGTTCTAGTAGCAGCAGCTATCTAAGAGGTTTTAGGGTTCTCTTAGGTGGTCTTGTGAGTCCTGTAGGTGAGTGTAGGAGTCACTGAGGAGGTTCAGACGTTGTGATGTGTTCTCACCTGCAGACTGAGATCACAGCAGACGAGCTGGATGTTTTAAATCAAGTCTCCAGCTGCTTCAGCTGTTTAGCAGAGAGGAGGACTTTATATCATCAGGAGGAGGAGAGGAGGACTTTATATCATCAGGAGGAGATGAGGAGTGGGTTTACACTTTGGGTGAACTGTTCCTTGGAGCGCTGAGGTTCAGGCCCCGTCCACACGTACCAAAACAACCTTTTTTTCCCCGTCTTTCTTGGCATCGTTTCAAGAATATTTGCGTCCACATGGATCCACTGTAAACGACTCAACACGCTGTAGTTCATATTCCAGACCTATAGGTGGCGCTGGAAATTCACCCAAAGAAAGAAGACGATAATGGCTGGTCGGTGGTCCATAATCCTTTTCTGCTCAGCGTCGTGGCAGAGGAGCAGAATATTTTGCCCCAGTAACCCTGATAGGCTCAACATCGTCTGCAGCACCAACACAAGCATGTAGTCCGCCATTGTTGTTGTTGTTATGAGACGTCGCGGGGTTCAGAGGTCGAGGGTCGGGGCGGTGACGTCATCGATACGCAAAGTATGCAGCTTCACTGTCCGGAAGAAAACACAACGCTGCGTTTTCAAATTTTTCCCCCGAGACCCGGTTTCAAAACAGTGCGTTTACAGGATCCGTGTGGACGATCGGCCAAAACCATACAACTCGTGTGCGTTTACACAAAACAGCGTTTCCGTGTGGACGGGCCTCAGAGTCTGCAGGTCAGCGAGCGTGTCAGCGCCCGTCTGACACCTGAAGAGATTGAGTCTTGACTGATGTGATGTGCATTGATGCTGCTGTTGCTCTCTGAAGGTGACCCAGGAGGAGTTTATGAATTATTATGCCGGTGTGAGCGCGTCCATCGATACAGACGTCTACTTTATTGTGATGATGAGAAATGCCTGGAAACTCTGAGTGAGCGTCGTTCTGGTAAACGAGCTGTTGGTTCGGTGGTGGGAGGAGGAGAAGACTGAAACTGAATTTTCCCCACAGAACGTCCTCACTGTCTCATGTGGAAACCTTCTGCGCAGTATGCTGCATGGTTTCTGTTTATAGAATAAACCACAAAGACTAAAGACTAACGTAATGTGTGAAGATGATCAGGCTCATGAACCATGCAGCATACAGACGTCAGAGGTTTGGTAGCCGACTGTTAATCATCCTTCTTCACTCGCTGTTTCCATCCAAACGAGCACATTTTCCTTTTTCATAGCTGTATAAATATCTGTTAATTATCTGTCAGTATCGTCACAAACACAATTCTCCTGAACTTTTGCTCTTTTGACATGTTGAATTTGTCAGTGGATGGAAACCAGCTGCTGTCTGATCAATAATCTCACATTTTCCCTGCTTTTCTCTTCCTGGTTGAACTCTTGATTCACACTCGTTTGATTCTGACCGTCGTCAGGCTGTAAAATCTTTCCTCTGATCGACAGGTGACCAAAGAGGAGTTTGTCAACTACTACTGTGGAGTCAGCGCCTCCGTAGACAGCGACGTCTACTTCATTCTCATGATGAAAAACGCCTGGAAGCTCTGACACGAAACAGCCAACGACCCTCCAACCAGCAGGATGCATTTATTATCATGAGCATGAGGTTGTGTGAAGTAGCTCTCGTCTCATTCTGTGCTTTTATTAGTTAGAAACTGTCTCTGATGAACGTAGTCTCATAGTTTAGAGAGCGACTTTAATCCTTTTGCATAAAAATCATCTTAAAGCAGCTCTGTCAGTCAGAGATTCAACATTTACAATATTAATGAGGTATAAAACCGTCTCCATCTGTGTATAAACGAGCTGATCTCAGAGGACAATGAGACCCCGGAACACTGTGTGAGGCCAGAAAGGTGGCAGGGTCCGCCACATGTAAACAAAGTACAACTCCTTGAAGGTCAGTTTGTTTATCCAGTTTGTCTTCTCATTAACATGTATTCACCAAAGCTCCAGACAAACTACAGGCAGCAGTATGTTTTATAAAAGTCTTTTTATTGTACGTTGATATGAAACATTATACTGAAGGCTGTTTAAATAAAGTCACCGTGTCTCACAGCTACAATCAGACATGCCATCGTATTTACAGTGTGTTGAGACGAGCTGAGTCCTGAGTGAAATATTACAATCAGACAGTGAAGCGACGTTCTGAGCGTCGACGTCAGCGTCGCTGTCAGGAAACATGAGGTGGAGGTTGTGTCGGACACGATGAGAAGCAGCTTTGCGTGTTTGATGTCGGGTTGCTGCAGCAACACACCCACATCTCTCCTGCAGACTCGGCGCGATCATCACGATGTGATCCACTGAGCGCTCCGTGACCCGGAGAAGAACCCGACCCACCGAGACTTCTCCCACAGGTTCAGTGCAGAAATGAGCAGCTTTGTTTGGGAGGACCTCGCTGCTGCTTGTATGTTTCAGTAACTACAGTTCATGTGGAAACAGACGGGTGACAAACTAAAGGCAAAACATGAATAAGTGAAATGTTCTGTGAAATGAATGACGAAAACAAAAATCCTCTGAAACGGTTCTGACGGCTCGAGGTGGACGGACACCTTAAGGTCTTTTAGGAGGTTATTGAAGGAATGCTTCAGGTGGTTCTTCTGTTCATTAAAGGGTTCTAGTTGTCTTGTAATTGGTTGTTAGAGTCACTGAAGAGATCTCGTGATCCTCCTGGTGGTTCAGGTAGTTTTTAAGAAGGTATTCTTGAAGTGCTTGTAGGAGATTTGTCACCCATCTGTTTGATTCAGACCACTGTAGAAGCTGTGGGACTTCCTCTCAGGCAGCCTGGTCGGTAGACTCGAACCAATCAGCTGTGATACGTAGTAAAACACACAAACACTAGTTTGATCCTCTAAAGTTCCTCCAGCAGCTCCAGATGACTTCATGAGGAGGTTTGTTGGTATATGACGAATAAAATAACATGAAAATATACTTGATATAATGAAAAACTACAGAACACAAAAGAAGCTACATGTCAGTACCTCGGGCCGACAGTGCCTCGGGCCGACAGTGCCTCGGGTCGACAGTGCCTCGGGCCGACAGTGCCTCGGGCCGACAGTGCCTCGGGCCGACAGTGCCTCGGGCCGACAGTGCCTCGGGTCGACGGTGCCTCGGGCCGACTCGACCTCGGGGTCGACGGTGCCTCGGGTCGACGGTGCCTCGGGCCGACAGTGCCTCGGGCCGACAGTGCCTCGGGTCGACAGTGCCTCGGGCCGACAGTCCACATCTATCAAACTGAGCGTCAGATGTTGGAGCTGACTGACGGACCGAGCCTTCGCCTGCTGCTGCAGATAATCACTTCAAAAAAACTTAAACAATAAATAATAAAGTTGTGTGCCTTTGCAGAATAATCCGTCTCGTCGTGTACGGATTGTTCTGAGTGAGGCCACGTAGCAGATGTGGGTCGATGGTTGTCTCTGATTGGCTGATTGTCTGGTCCTGATCATAAATCATCTTCTCTTAAGGAGTCAGTCTCTGAAGCTCTGAGCTCTCAGCTCTGAAGGTCAGTGGGTCCCATTAATTAATTAATTAATTAGTTTATTATTAGTTTATTAATTTCTACATTTTTGCTGGCGGGTCCAGAGGTGGAGTCGACCCAGACTGCTGTCCATTGGATGAAAAATAAAACAAAAACATATTTTCTTTCCTTCTCGTGGATTTAATCTTCTGACGTCATCAGGTTTGGACCGGCTGATTAAGTAAAGCATCCTGAAGATGAATCTCAGAAGTTTGATAAAGTCCTGGTTCTGTTTGTCTGTCGGTCCCTGTTCCTCCTGCTGATCTACTTGATCTGATAGAAACTGGACATGGTGACGTAGGCCTCCTCCTGCTGGCTCCCTCCAGACTCCTCAGCTTCATTTCCTCCGCCGCTGCTCTCAGGCTGAGGGCTGTGAGGTCTGTCCTCCAGCCGGGGGACGTGGACGGGGGACGGACTGCTGCTCTGGAGGCTGTCCTCTCCGTCGGAGGAGCTCCTGCTCAGCAGGGCAGACAGCTCCAGCTCCTCTGTGCTGACGCTGGTGGTGCTCCTGGAGGAGTCAGAGCTGTGGGTGGAGCAGCCAGGATTGGACCTCGTGTGTTCGGCAGCAGCAGCGGAGGTCGGCGGCTCCGCCTCCTCTGGTTTCTCCAGGGGGAACACCTTGAGAGCACTGAACACCTCAGGTTTGAAGTTGAGCAGGAGGCCCTGCAGACAACAGGAAGCATCACTGGAGGTTATTATGGGATGGCGTTTTGTTGTTTGAGGCACAAATACGACTTTAAGCATCGTGATGCTTCAAATACTGACAACCCGTTTAACACAGCAGCATTTAAAACCCCCTTCAGACACAGAGTCATTAATCTTATGGCCACTGGAGGGAGCTTCACCGATCCTCACATCTGATGCTCGGCCTGTTCTTTGGATGACCGTCACAGTAAAGGACTCACTTTGTTTGGCTTGCAGATCTGCACCAGTGTGTGTTTCGGGTGCGGGATGCTCGGCCACATGAAGGTAAGTATTCTGTGAAGAAAGAACAAATAAATAACGACGTACGACACACAACGAAATCCTCTGATCTTCTGACAAGGAAACAAAGACTTCATACTTGTTCTTCCAGAACAGAACCACACTGGAAGTTACTACCGCCAGAAGAACGAGACACACAATCAGCGTGTACGTCTCCGTGTGCTCACCTGTAAAAAGACAGACAGGAGGTAAATAATGTCGTTATTCTCCCCTGACGTTGTCTTTTATCTTCTCAAGAAGCAGAATGAGTGGAAGCTGACTTACTTTCGCCAGCAGCAGTAGTGAAACTGAACGTCTCACTCCAGTCGCTCCAGGAACCCTGCAGGAAATACTGCGGTATGGCTCGAACTTTGACCTGGTACTTTGCGTTACTTCGGAGACGCTCCATGTTAATCTTCAGGATGACGTGGTCCGATGAGGAGATGTTCTGATACTGTGGTCAGACAGGAACAAACTGTAACCAACGACTCAACCATCCCCGAGAAGAAAGAAGCCACATAAACAATCTTACTATGCTGCTGCTGGTGTTCCAGAGGTGCAGCTGGAAGAGCTGGTTGTCTACTCTCAGGTAATCGTTGTGGTACGGAGTGTGGATAAAGATTAAAGCCTGGTTAGACTCCTGGTTGAAAGTCACGTTCCACACCTTAGGACTCCTCGGCTTAACTGCAGGGACACAACAGAGGACCAGAAGACAACGATGAGGGTGACGGCCACCAACATCTCCTCACACGAACAGAACCGGCTGCACAGAGTCGCAGAACAACATGAGGCCACTGGAGAGGACCAGTGACTGCGTACCGACGGACCTGCTGACGTTCAGGCTACAAAACAAAGTTCTTCATAAGTCTGAAACTGAAGTTGAAAAGAGCTTCAACCCTGTGAGCTGTGAGGACGTCATCATCGTGGCTCTCCACTGGGTCCTCGTGCTCAGAGGGAACCGTCTCTGCATGAGTCAGGACACATCCTGAGGTCTGAACACACCAGGAGCTCTTACCTATTTTCTTCAGGTCGATCACGGTTGAAATGTGGCCTCCTCTCTTCAGGTGAGCCGTCACATTGAAGGCCACGACGGTGAGCAGATCTTTGGAGCTGACGGTGTCCCCGGAACCCTCCACACAGCTCTCAGCCATCACGCTCCACTCGAAGTAGCTGTGGGCACAAGAACAGAACCAGGTGTCATCGGCCGAGTCTCCTGTGAGTCCCGAGAACGTGTCACCAGCTCCGGCGATCAGGTTTACCAGGCCGTCATCCTCTCGATGCCGCCAGCTTCCTCGTCTTCATCATCCTCGCTGTCGCTCCGCCCTCCAACCAGCTGGCAGGTCAGGCTGCTGCCGTCTATCATGATGTGGGAGGTGCAGCTGAGTCTGAGCTCTGAGGAGGCAGAGGGTCAGATCAGTGTCATCCACCCGTCATCCACCCGTCATCCACCTGTCATCCACCTGTCATCCACCTGTCAACAACCCGTCATCCACCTGTCATCCACCTGTCATCCACCCGTCATCCACCCGTCATCCACCTGTCATCCACTCATCATCCACCTGTCATCCACCCGTCATCCACCTGTCATCCACCCGTCATCCACCCGTCATCCACCTGTCATCCACCTGTCAACAACCCGTCATACACCTGTCATCCACCTGTCATCCACCCGTCATCCACCTGTCATCCACCCATAATCCACCTGTCATCCACCTGTCATCCACCCGTCAGCCACCTGTCAACAACCCGTCATCCACCTGTCATCCACCCGTCATCCACCTGTCATCCACTCATCATCCACCTGTCATCCACCCGTCATCCACCTGTCATCCACCCGTCATCCACCCGTCATCCACCTGTCATCCACCTGTCAACAACCCGTCATACACCTGTCATCCACCTGTCATCCACCCGTCATCCACCTGTCATCCACCCATAATCCACCTGTCATCCACCTGTCATCCACCCGTCAGCCACCTGTCATCCACCTGTCATCCACCCATCAACAACCCGTCATCCACCTGTCATCCACCCATCATCCACCCGTCATCCACCCGTCATCCACTCATCATCCATCATCCACCATCATCCACCTGTCATCCACTCATCATCCACCTGTCATCCACCCATCATCCACCCATCAACAACCCGTCATCCACCTGTCATCCACCCACCTGTCATCCACCTGCCATCTGTCATCCACCCATCATCCATCATCCACCCATCACCCATCATCCACCCATCATCCACCCATCATCTATCATACACCTGTCATCCACCCATCATCTATCACCCACCTGTCATCCACCCATCATCCATCATCCACCCATCATCCATCATACACCTGTCATCCACCCATCATCTATCATCCACCTGTCATCCACCCATCAACAACCCATCATCCACCCGTCATCCACCCATCATCCACCCATCAACAACCCATCATCCACCTGTTATCCACCTGTCATCCACCCATCAACAACCCATCACCCATCATCCACCTGTCATCCACCCATCATCCATCATCCACCTGTCATCCACCCATCAACAACCCATCATCCACCTGTCATCCACCTGTCATCCACCCATCAACAACCCATCATCCATCATCCACCTGTCATCCACCCATCATCCATCATCCACCTGTCATCCACCCATCAACAACCCATCATCCACCTGTCATCCACCTGTCATCCACCCATCAACAACCCATCATCCATCATCCACCTGTCATCCACCCATCAACAACCCATCACCCATCATCCACCTGTCATCCACCCATCATCCATCATCCACCTGTCATCCACCCATCAACAACCCATCATCCACCTGTCATCCACCTGTCATCCACCCATCAACAACCCATCACCCATCATCCACCTGTCATCCACCCATCATCCACCCATCATCTATCACCCACCTGTCATCCACCCATCATCCATCATCCACCCATCATCCATCATACACCTGTCATCCACCCATCATCTATCATCCACCTGTCATCCACCCATCAACAACACATCATCCACCTGTCATCCACCTGTCATCCACCCATCAACAACCCATCATCCACCTGTCATCCACCCATCAACAACCCATCATCCACCCGTAATCCACCCATCATCCACCCATCATCCACCCATCAACAACCCATCATCCACCTGTTATCCACCTGTCATCCACCCATCAACAACCCATCATCCATCATCCACCTGTCATCCACCCATCATCTATCTCCCACCTGTCATCCACCCATCATCCACCCATCACCCATCATCCACCTGTCATCCACCCATCATCCATCATCCACCTGTCATCCACCCATCAACAACCCATCATCCACCTGTCATCCACCTGTCATCCACCCATCAACAACCCATCATCCATCATCCACCTGTCATCCACCCATCAACAACCCATCACCCATCATCCACCTGTCATCCACCCATCATCCATCATCCACCTGTCATCCACCCATCAACAACCCATCATCCACCTGTCATCCACCTGTCATCCACCCATCAACAACCCATCACCCATCATCCACCTGTCATCCACCCATCATCCACCCATCATCTATCACCCACCTGTCATCCACCCATCATCCATCATCCACCCATCATCCATCATACACCTGTCATCCACCCATCATCTATCATCCACCTGTCATCCACCCATCAACAACACATCATCCACCTGTCATCCACCCATCAACAACCCATCATCCACCCGTAATCCACCCATCATCCACCCATCATCCACCCATCAACAACCCATCATCCACCTGTTATCCACCTGTCATCCACCCATCAACAACCCATCATCCATCATCCACCTGTCATCCACCCATCATCTATCTCCCACCTGTCATCCACCCATCATCCACCCATCACCCATCATCCACCTGTCATCCACCCATCATCCATCATCCACCTGTCATCCACCCATCAACAACCCATCATCCACCTGTCATCCACCCATCAACAACCCATCATCCATCATCCACCTGTCATCCATCATCAATCATTTTGTGATACTTGGATTCCATTTTTAAAAAGGTAATTAATAACTGCATTACTGTTTTATTAAATAAATAATAAATAATCCTCCCGTCAATTAATCTGTCGATTATTCATTTTACCACAAATCGAGGATGTGTTTTTAATCAATCAATCAATCGATCAGCTTGCTTCATCGTCTTTATGAACTTTGGGGATCGCTTCACCCGAGCGCCGTCATCAGGTTCACATGTGAGTCCACTGCTTTAGTTTCTGACCGCAGAGCTGAAGAGATTCATATCTGCGGTACAACATCAATCAATCAATCAATCAATCAATCAATTAGTCCACTTTGTTCAGTGTGCCTCTGACCCGCAGTCAGCGTGCTGCTGGGTACCAGCTGAGGATGTTATGTGACATGTTAACAGTCTTTTATGAATGTGTGTCTGATCTGTGTGTAAACGTCGTGAACAGAAAGTCGTATCCGGTCGTTCGTATACGTTCAGGAGTCAAACAGATCAGAAACATTTGGCGCCTGACAGACTTCTGACTTTCTGTGGATCCAGTGCGGGCTGTGACAGATGAGTTTACTACAGAGGAGTCAGCACAGCGACTGAACCAGAACCGATTGTTGGAAATGTTCTAGATCTAAATCACATGTTCTCGTCCTTTCAAAGCATCAAAGACGTTTTAAATGATCTTCTCACCTGTGTCCGTTTCTCCGTCACCACTCTCAGCCTCAGTTACAGCCGGCAGCAGCAGCAGCAGCAGCACCGGGACCCAGCAGCCGGACAGCATCTCCTCGCTGAGCCTCCTCGCTGAGCCTCCTCGCTGAGCCTCCTCGCTGAGCCTCCTCTCTGTCTCCTCACTGAGCCTCCTCACTGTCTCCTCACTGAGCCTCCTCACTGTCTCCTCGCTGAGCCTCCTCACTGTCTCCTCACTGAGCCTCCTCACTGAGCCTCCCCGCTGAGCCTCCTCACTGTCTCTTCACTGAGCCTCCTCACTGTCTCCTCGCTGAGCCTCCTCACTGTCTCCTCGCTGAGCCTCCTCACTGTCTCCTCGCTGAGCCTCCTCACTGTCTCTTCACTGAGCCTCCTCACTGAGCCTCCTCACTGAGCCTCCTCACTGCCTCCTCACTGAGCCTCCTCACTGAGCCTCCTCACTGAGCCTCCTCACTGAGCCTCCCCGCTGAGCCTCCTCACTGTCTCTTCACTGAGCCTCCTCACTGTCTCCTCACTGAGCCTCCTCACTGAGCCTCCTCACTGCCTCCTCACTGAGCCTCCTCACTGTCTCCTCACTGAGCCTCCTCACTGAGCCTCCTCACTGAGCCTCCTCACTGAGCCTCCTCACTGTCTCCCCGCTGAGCCTCCTCACTGAGCCTCCTCACTGAGCCTCCTCACTGTCTCCTCACTGAGCCTCCTCACTGAGCCTCCTCACTGAGCCTCCTCACTGTCTCCTCACTGAGCCTCCTCACTGAGCCTCCTCACTGAGCCTCCTCACTGTCTCTTCACTGAGCCTCCTCACTGAGCCTCCTCACTGAGCCTCCTCACTGAGCCTCCTCACTGTCTCTTCACTGAGCCTCCTCACTGAGCCTCCTCACTGAGCCTCCTCACTGAGCCTCCTCACTGTCTCCCCGCTGAGCCTCCTCACTGAGCCTCCTCACTGTCTCCCCGCTGAGCCTCCTCACTGAGCCTCCTCACTGAGCCTCCTCGCTGAGCCTCCTCACTGAGCCTCCTCACTGTCTCCCCGCTGAGCCTCCTCACTGAGCCTCCTCACTGAGCCTCCTCACTGAGCCTCCTCACTGAGCCTCCTCACTGAGCCTCCTCACTGTCTCCTCACTGAGCCTCCTCACTGAGCCTCCTCACTGAGCCTCCTCACTGAGCCTCCTCACTGTCTCCTCACTGAGCCTCCTCACTGCCTCCTCACTGAGCCTCCTCACTGAGCCTCCTCACTGAGCCTCCTCACTGTCTCCTCACTGTCTCCCCACTGATCCTCCTCACGTCTGCACAGATGAACTCAGTCGTGTCTCTGCAGACTCGTGTCTCTGCAGACTCGTGTGGCTGCAGACTCGTGTGGCTGCAGTCTCACCAGCTGAGAGCTTTTCTTGTCAGCTGGCGCGTATAGAGGAAGAAGGAGGGGCGAGCGTACGGAGAGGAGGGGGAGGGGGAGCGGCTGGTGGTTGGTGGTTGGTTTGCTCACAGGATGTTCAGGAAATCAGAAAACATCTTTGTTTGACTCACAGCAGGTTCATGACGGGAGGAGGATGAGCTGTTGGACGGTAAACCTGCTGAGCATCAGGGTCTGAGACGTGCAGCCTCATTAACCTGCAGTCCCTCTGATGACCTGCAGGTGGGGACTCCACTGGTTGCAAACAGAAGCCTGATTGTATGTAAGCTTATGAATAAATTAGAATACTTTCACTTGATTTCCGACCTCAGCTGTTTGAGTTGATGGTCTCAATAACTAGGCTCAGGTCCTCTTCAACACAGCATGTGTCAACTAGGCCACTGGGTAGAGCGCATACCTCCGCAAAGGCCAAATACTCCTCCTTTAATTCAAACAAACCTCATCCAGTATCACATAAAGAATATTTAAATCAATCAAATTAATCAAATTGTCCTCACTCAGAGAAACCAGCCAGCTACATACCACTGATTTTTAAATCAAGATCCATGTTTGCAGTAAACCCAGAGAGTCAGAGTCGGTGCTGGTTCCGGTCCACTCAGAAAGACGTCTTCAGCGTCTGACTGATATTTGTGAATCAGCTGCTGCTACAGACCTGGACTGCAGCTTTGCTGTGATATCATCAGGACAGATCCTGGCTGCTCATTGGTCAGAGTTAGATTATCATTAAACAGTTGGAGCAGTTTGCCTCCTCTTGTGTATAAAATGCAGATTGAGAGAGATGATGTCACTGCTGAAAGAAATCAATCCTTCTTCCTCTGAATGAAAAATAAAACCACATAGTTGCTGAGTTCAGCACAGCCGGGCCGCCCCAACGAAGACAGACTTCCTGCTCAGATAAAGGTTAATTCAAAAATAAATATAATGACAATAAATCAAGTGACTTCACTGGGTTTGTCTCCGTCTCTGCAGCTCTGTGGAGCTTTTCAGCCTCTTTTAGCTGCTAGTTTTAATTTTGCAGCACGTTTCCTGTGTGGTTCAGGCTCAGCTGTTTTCATCAGACAAAGGCGCTGAACACGACCTGCTGAGCAGCAAACAGCAGACAGACAGTCAGAGGCCGGCTGGTGAACATGGACGAGCCATCAACAGCTGAACAGACTGATGTTTCCCTCCGGAGGTGGTGGAGACCAAAAACAGAGAGAGGAGAGAGGAGAGTGGACACAAACACGACTCCACATGAACCCTCATGTTGCTCTGCAGCTGCTGGCTGTCAATGAAACACTGATGTTCACATGTTGGACGGACAGACGACTGTTTCATAAGATGATTAGATGTCAGATGTAGTCAAAGTTCGTCTGCTGGAAGTGAATAAAAACATGAAATCTGCTTCAGGATGCTGCAGAGCGAACATGAGGGAGACCTTCCTCTTTATCACCACCACTGTAGGTGTTTGTTTGTTTGTTTGTTTGTTTGTTTGTTTGTTGCTTGGTTGGTTGGTTTCTTGGATGGAGGATGGGTCTCGGCCCAGAATAGACCTCAGTAACTTCTGGTGCTGACCCAGATGAAGGGATGGATCCAGGACTGTGTTTCCTCACTTTCTTGAACGTTGTGAAATATGATCTTCTTTCAGTATTTTTGTTGATTTCTCAGGGTAGGATGTACGGACCATGCTGGAAAAAAGCAGGCATCTTCAGGTGACTGGTATCTACGAGTGAGTCCAGAAGGGAACTGCTGGGCCTTGGTGAAGGTATGTGCTCTACTGAGACAGTTATATGTTGACATATCTAACCGTTTCTGTTCTGGAAAGGTCTGAGCTGAGTGCAGAGAACAAACTGGTTTGAGACCTGCAGCTGAACACGAGTCTTCCTCTCTGCCAAACAGCAACCATAAAGCAGAACATCTAACCAGTAACTACAGCCCACTTCCTGTCTGCTCAAGTGATCTGGTTTGTTTTCAAATGAGGCCAGTGTGTTCACATGGTTGACTAGCAGCTCAGCCTCAGGTAACCCTGAACCAACATGTCTGCCACCTCTCTGACATGTCACACAGACAGCAACACTTCGGCCGTCACTCTGAAACCTTTCTGCCTTCATGCTTCTATTTTTCTCTCCGCTGCAGTTTCATTTCTGCTTCTGATGAATCGTTTGTGTTTGCTGAATGTGCCTCTGGTTGTCTGTCCTCCGTCAGCTGCTCTCTGTGGGCACACAGCATGTGGCCTCAGCCTGCTGTCACGGCTCCAGGTGGCTTCCAGGTAGAGCTAAGTTGTCATGTTGTGAAACAGGGCATGCTGGGAAACGCTCTCTGTGCCCGCAGACGATCTCAGAACAGAAACAGCTCAAAGACGACAGAGCTTGAGTTTATACAGGTGAAGGTTTGTAATCTTCTCAGTTACACAAGAAACGTGTTTGTGTCCACTGAAGGAGTGTAAGTACAAGTACTCATCTACAGTGCTGAGATACTTTATCTGACCATCACGATTTTCTGCTCCTTTATACTTCTACTTCACTGAATTATGCAGGCAAATATTATTATTACTACATTTATTTGATAGCTTTAGTTACTAGTTACTCTTTTCATTTTATCTGCAATCGAATTAAAAAAACACAGATTCTGATAACAGCTGGCACAGAGTAAGTATACATATGTGTACTTTTACTTTTACTGGTACATTTGATATTTCAGTACATTTAATATCAGATACTTTAAGACTTTTACCTGCAGTACTGTTCATATAGGTGCATTTCATTTTTACCAAAGTAATATTTGAACATGAACATTACTTGAGTATACCTGTTAGATTACTCCACTGTGTGAGGTGTGTGTGTGTGTGTCGTGTGTGTGTGTGTGTGTGTGTGTGTGTGTGTGTGTGTGTGTGTGTGTGTGTGCAGGTGAGGCCCGGTGCGTTCGAGGGCTGGCGGGTTGGTGCGGCGTGGAGCTGCTGAGCGTGTGTGTGGGGGCGTCAGCTGTGGTTCACATGTCGTGTTCACATGTTGGAGACGAAGTGGATGAAAATCCTGGAGGCAGAGGTGGAGAGTCTGAGGACGAGCCGGCGGCGGCGGCTCAGCGTTGTGAAGTGAAAGAGTTAAAGCTGCGCAGTAAACACACCCCCGCCCCCTCTAACCACACGCCTCAGCTTCATATCTCAGCTCCACATCGCAAAACATCTTCAGCTGTGGTTTCATGTGTTGGGTCGCCTCCCTCTCTGCCACTGATGGGAATCTGATGAGCCACCTGTTTACACTGAGCTGTGCTTCTGATCCATACACACACACACACACACACACACACACACACACACACACACACACACACACATACTGAGTGTACGCTGCAGGTCCAGGAGGTCCGGCTGTTGGAGAACAATGTGTTCTGATCCATGGTGGTGTGTTGGAGCCTCTGATATGTTTTATGCTGCAGTTTGTTTCTCTGTCTGTCAAACCGGATCATCTCCACAGATGAACTCCACTCTGTGATGTCTGAAGCTAAATTAAATGTGTAGCAGTAAGAAGCTAATGTTCGGCTACAGACAGACGACATCACGGTCACATGACTCAAACGTCTCCACCACTAAGAGTCTTACTGCACAATTACTATCCAGGTTTTCTATAAACTGATCAGAGTACAAGCTGTAAAGTCAGAGTTAGAACAGTGTGGAGCTAAAGTGGCCTGTAGAGACGGACTAGTGAGGAGACGAGTCTCCGTGTTCGCTGTGAGGACGTTTAATGTCCCCGACAACCTCTGGAGTCTCATTCAGACACTTGTTAGCAACCGCTAACTGTTTCTAACTCATGAAGAGCTTTATAATTAAACTGAGGGACATTTAATGATGGATAAAACATGTAAATGTCTTCAGCCTGTGGTGCTGGGTTTGATTGACAGCTCCTGTCAGTCTGACCTGAGATGAAGAGCACAACAAACTGAGCAGGTAGAATCACACACCTGTGTAGGTGTGCAGGAGCTCTGCTCTACAGCAGCATGGACTGATTTGTAATAATCAGTCTGTGATAGGAGGGGAGTCAGAGTTCATCACGTGCTCATCATGTGTTCATCACGTGTTCATCACGTGTTCATCACGAGTTCATCATGAGTTCATCATGTGTTCATCATGTGTTCATCATGAGTTCATCATGTGTTCATCATGAGTTCATCATGTGTTCATCATGAGTTCATCACGAGTTCATCACGATGTTCATCATGAGTTAATCACATGTTCATCACATGTTCATCACGCGTTCATCACGCGTTCATCATGAGTTCATCACATGTTCATCACATGTTCATCACGCGTTCATCACGCGTTCATCACGAGTTCATCATGAGTTCATCATGTGCTCATCATGTGTTCATCATGAGTTCATCATGTGTTCATCATGAGTTCATCATGAGTTCATCACGTGCTCATCATGTGTTCATCACGAGTTCATCATGTGTTCATCATGAGTTTATCATGAATTCATCATGAGTTTATCATGAATTCATCATGAATTCATCATGTGTTCATCATGAGTTCATCATGAGTTCATCACCTGCTCATCATGTGTTCATCATGAGTTCATCATGTGTTCATCATGAGTTCATCATGAATTCATCATGAGTTCATCATGAATTCATCATGAATTCATCATGTGTTCATCATGAGTTCATCATGAATTCATCATGTGTTCATCATGAGTTCATCATGTGTTCATCATGAATTCATCATGTGTTCATCATGAATTCATCATGTGTTCATCATGAGTTCATCATGAATTCATCATGAATTCATCATGTGTTCATCATGAGTTCATCATGAATTCATCACCTGCTCATCATGTGTTCATCATGAATTCATCATGTGTTCATCATGAGTTTATCATGAATTCATCATGAGCTCATCATGTGTTCATCATGAATTCATCATGTGTTCATCATGAGTTCATCATGAATTCATCATGAGTTCATCATGTGTTCATCATGTGTTCATCATGAATTCATCATGAGTTCATCATGAATTCATCATGTGTTCATCATGAGTTCATCATGTGTTCATCATGAATTCATCATGAGTTCATCATGAGTTCATCATGAATTCATCATGTGTTCATCATGTGTTCATCATGAGTTCATCATGAATTCATCATGAGTTCATGAGTTCATCATGAGTTTATCATGAATTCATCATGAGTTTATCATGAATTCATCATGAGTTCATCATGTGTTCATCATGAATTCATCATATGTTCATCATGTGTTCATCATGAGTTCATCATGTGTTCATCATGAATTCATCATGAGTTCATGAGTTCATCATGAGTTTATCATGAATTCATCATGAGTTTATCATGAATTCATCATGAGTTTATCATGAATTCATCATGAGTTCATCATGTGTTCATCATGAATTCATCATGTGTTCATCATGTGTTCATCATGAATTCATCATGTGTTCATCATGAGTTCATCATGAGTTCATCATGAGTTCATCATGAGTTCATCATGAATTCATCATGTGTTCATCATGAGTTCATCATGAATTCATCACGTGCTCATCACGTGTTCATCATGAATTCATCATGTGTTCATCATGAGTTCATCATGAGTTCATCATGAGTTCATCATGTGTTCATCATGATGTATGAGCTGAATCTGAAGCTGCTCGCTGTGTTTTTAAAGGATGAAGACAAATTAGGAGTTGAGGAAGAGGATGTGGTGAAGTGTCATTACTGAACACGTCTCACCTCTGTTTGCACAACTTGCAACACCTTTCTACAGAAATTCACTCGCATGTCAGCTCTACAGACTGCTGTCAGACACAATGCTGTGTGTGTGTGTGTGTGTGTGTGTGTGTGTGTGTGTGTGTGTGTGTGTGTGTGTGTGTGTGTGTGTGTGAGTGTGTGTGGTGGTGATGATGATGATGATGTGAAGCACAAACAGGCCGTGAGCAGCAGCAGGAAGCAGAGCTCGTAGCGAGCAGCTCAGAGACACATTCATGTGGCGGCTGGAGCTCCGGCTTCAAAGAGCCGCTCAGTTTGGTGTGGCTTCACTCACATTCATCACATGAGATTTTACACTGTGGTCTCATGGTATGTGTGTAGGTGTGAAGATGGGAGACATAAATAGATGTGCCACTTCTACAGGTACACAGGTACATATGTATGTATGGATATATACTGTATGTGTATAAGGACGTCCTGAACAGGGAGCAGCGCCTCAACATGGAGGCATGTTCACAGCGTTAAACACGAACAGAGGAAGACGCCTGAGACGGAGCTGTATGGTGACGTCTCTCAGAACCAGTTGCACTCAATATATTACTGATACATTGTTAAAATATTACTTTTGTAAAAGCGAAAGTTCCCCATATGACTAGTACTCGAGTCTTAAAGTATCTGACATCAAAAGTACAAGTAAAAGTGAATTATACATATATTCACTTGTACTCTTTTATCTGATTGCTGATAAAATAAATTCATTTAAAATTGTTCTACTTGGTCTCTGATGCAGCATGTAATCTGTAAAGTAACTAAAGTAAAAAGAATATTAATAATATTAAAAATCTCTTCTCATGTTCAGGTTCAAACCAACACGTCGGTCCGTCTCTCAGTCCTGTCTGACTTCCTGTGTGTGGTCTGCTGGTTCCGACTGAGATTTTAAAACTCCTCACATATTTAGTTTCAGCTTTAGTTTCTGCTCGCTGCAGTTTCAGGACAGGAGGAAATATTTGTTGGGGGCTATTTTCAGTGGTGAATGAATCCACATGTGGTCTGTAGTGAGTGTTTGTGGCAGCAGGACCGTGTGTGTGTGTGTGTGTGTGTGTGTGTGTGTGTGTTCAGTGTGGCTCACACATGTGTGTTATGGAACAGAAGAAGAAGATATCTCAGACTTGTCAGGAGAGACGTTCACTGTTGGGTTCAGGCTCAACATTACATTGACATTTACATTTAGTGCAGTCAGCAGACGCTTTACAATAAGTACATTGGTCACAAAGAGTCGTGCTGTGTGGGGTCGAGTCTGAACAGATGAGTCTTGAGTCTTTTGTAGAGGATGGCGAGTGATTCTGCTGTCCTGACATTGGTCGGGAGCTCGTTCCACAACTGAGACGCCAAAACAGAGAAGAGTAAAATGTCACAGTTTGTTTCTATGAGAGTCTGAGTCTTCTGTGTGCCACCTGAGCGACAGGTAAACCACAGACAGCTGGAACAACTGACACACACAGAGCTGCTGTGGGAATCATCCCTCTGCCATGTTCACACAGTCACACACACACACACACACACACACACACAGTCACACACACACACACACACACAGTCACATACACACACACACACACACACACACACACACACACACACACACACAGTCACATACACACACACACACACACACACACACACACACACAAAACTCTCAACAACAGCTCATCAGTCACATTTCAAACATTTGAACTGTTTTACCGCCTCTTGGTTGGCTGCCTCCTCTCCAGTCATGTTGCTGGTCCTGAGCTGTGGCACTGAATAAAGGACTGAACAGTTTTGCCAAAAATTATGATGTCACTGTGAAATTGACCTTTGTGCTTTTGATGCCATCACATTATCCTGTTAGACATTTGTCTACTGTAGTAAAGTATATTAACTACTATAGTGAAGTATAGTAACTACTGTAGTGATGTATAGTAACTACTATAGTAAAGTATAGTAACTACTATAGTAAAGTATAGTAACTACTGTAGTGATGTATAGTAACTACTGTAGTAAAGTATAGTAACTACTATAGTGATGTATAGTAACTACTATAGTGATGTATAGTAACTACTGTAGTAAAGTATAGTAACTACTGTAGTGATGTATAGTAACTACTATAGTAAAGTATAGTAACTACTGTAGTGATGTATAGTAACTACTATAGTGATGTATAGTAACTACTATAGTAAAGTATAGTAACTACTATAGTAAAGTATAGTAACTACTGTAGTGATGTATAGTAACTACTATAGTAAAGTATAGTAACTACTGTAGTGATGTATAGTAACTACTATAGTGATGTATAGTAACTACTATAGTAAAGTATAGTAACTACTATAGTAAAGTATAGTAACTGCTATAGTAAAGTATAGTAACTACTATAGTAAAGTATAGTAACTACTGTAGTGATGTATAGTAACTACTGTAGTAAAGTATAGTAACTACTATAGTGATGTATAGTAACTACTATAGTGATGTATAGTAACTACTGTAGTAAAGTATAGTAACTACTATAGTGATGTATAGTAACTACTATAGTGATGTATAGTAACTACTATAGTGATGTATAGTAACTACTGTAGTAAAGTATAGTAACTACTATAGTGATGTATAGTAACTACTATAGTGATGTATAGTAACTACTATAGTGATGTATAGTAACTACTGTAGTAAAGTATAGTAACTACTATAGTGATGTATAGTAACTACTATAGTCAAGTATAGTAACTACTATAGTGATGTATAGTAACTACTGTAGTGATGTATAGTAACTACTATAGTGATGTATAGTAACTACTATAGTGATGTATAGTAACTACTGTAGTGATGTATAGTAACTACTATAGTGATGTATAGTAACTACTATAGTGATGTATAGTAACTACTGTAGTGATGTATAGTAACTACTATAGTAAAGTATAGTAACTACTATAGTAAATGTATAGTAACTACTATAGTAAAGTATAGTAACTACTATATTGATGTATAGTAACTACTATAGTCAAGTATAGTAACTACTATAGTGAAGTATAGTAACGACTGTAGTGATGTATAGTAACTACTATAGTGATGTATAGTAACTACTATAGTGATGTATAGTAACTACTGTAGTAAAGTAAAGTAACTACTATAGTGATGTATAGTAACTACTATAGTGATGTATAGTAACTACTGTAGTGATGTATAGTAACTACTATAGTGATGTATAGTAACTACTGTAGTAAAGTATAGTAACT
This sequence comes from Lagodon rhomboides, assembly GCA_039737535.1. Classification (NCBI taxonomy): domain Eukaryota; kingdom Metazoa; phylum Chordata; class Actinopteri; order Spariformes; family Sparidae; genus Lagodon; species Lagodon rhomboides. Next base: position 781,954 of record CM077800.1, read on the forward strand.
ACTATAGTGATGTATAGTAACTACTATAGTGATGTATAGTAACTACTGTAGTAAAGTATAGTAACTACTGTAGTGATGTATAGGAACTACTGTAGTAAAGTATAGTAACTACTATATTGATGTATAGTAACTACTATAGTCAAGTATAGTAACTACTATAGTGAAGTATAGTAACGACTGTAGTGATGTATAGTAACTACTATAGTGATGTATAGTAACTACTATAGTGATGTATAGTAACTAGTGTAGTAAAGTAAAGTAACTACTATAGTGATGTATAGTAACTACTATAGTGATGTATAGTAACTACTGTAGTGATGTATAGTAACTACTATAGTAAAGTATAGTAACTACTATAGTAAATGTATAGTAACTACTATAGTAAAGTATAGTAACTACTATAGTGATGTATAGTAACTACTATAGTCAAGTATAGTAACTACTATAGTGAAGTATAGTAACTACTGTAGTGATGTATAGTAACTACTATAGTGATGTATAGTAACTACTATAGTGATGTATAGTAACTACTATAGTAAAGTATAGTAACTGCTATAGTAAAGTATAGTAACTACTATAGTAAAGTATAGTAACTACTGTAGTGATGTATAGTAACTACTGTAGTGATGTATAGTAACTACTATAGTAAAGTATAGTAACTACTATAGTGATGTATAGTAACTACTATAGTAAAGTATAGTAACTACTGTAGTGATGTATAGTAACTACTGTAGTGATGTATAGTAACTACTATAGTAATGTATAGTAACTACTGTAGTGATGTATAGTAACTACTGTAGTGATGTATAGTAACTACTATAGTAAAGTATAGTAACTACTGTAGTGATGTATAGTAACTACTGTAGTGATGTATAGTAACTACTATAGTAATGTATAGTAACTACTATAGTGATGTATAGTAACTACTATAGTGATGTATAGTAACTACTATAGTGATGTATAGTAACTACTATAGTGATGTATAGTAACTACTATAGTGATGTATAGTAACTACTATAGTAAAGTATAGTAACTACTATAGTGATGTATAGTAACTACTATAGTAAAGTATAGTAACTACTATAGTGATGTATAGTAACTACTATAGTAAAGTATAGTAACTACTGTAGTGATGTATAGTAACTACTGTAGTGATGTATAGTAACTACTATAGTAATGTATAGTAACTACTATAGTGATGTATAGTAACTACTATAGTAAAGTATAGTAACTACTGTAGTGATGTATAGTAACTACTGTAGTGATGTATAGTAACTACTATAGTAAAGTATAGTAACTACTGTAGTGATGTATAGTAACTACTATAGTGATGTATAGTAACTACTGTAGTGATGTATAGTAACTACTGTAGTGATGTATAGTAACTACTATAGTAAAGTATAGTAACTACTATAGTAAAGTATAGTAACTACTATAGTGATGTATAGTAACTACTATAGTGATGTATAGTAACTACTATAGTAAAGTATAGTAACTACTGTAGTGATGTATAGTAACTACTATAGTAAAGTATAGTAACTACTGTAGTGATGTATAGTAACTACTATAGTGATGTATAGTAACTACTATAGTAAAGTATAGTAACTACTGTAGTGATGTATAGTAACTACTATAGTAAAGTATAGTAACTACTGTAGTGATGTATAGTAACTACTATAGTAAAGTATAGTAACTACTATAGTGATGTATAGTAACTACTATAGTGATGTATAGTAACTACTATAGTGATGTATAGTAACTACTGTAGTGATGTATAGTAACTACTATAGTAAAGTATAGTAACTACTGTAGTGATGTATAGTAACTACTATAGTGATGTATAGTAACTACTGTAGTGATGCAGAAAACTGAAACTGTAGAATTTTGCTTTTGCTGGAAAAACCAAAGTATTTTATTCATCATGACACAGATGAGACACTGAGTCATTATCAGAACAGCACAATTATCAAAAAATTGTATTTATGAGTCAAAGTTACTTCATTTTTCAAAAATAAATCTTTGAAATACAGGAAGTGACTTTGTGCTCCATTCATTTTAAACATTTACATCAGCTGAAGAAGTTCACTGCTGCATGAAAACTCTTTGTACGGGATGTTTATGCAGAGACATTTTGAACATATGAAAATATATTATTAGTATTTTATTTATTTGTATGATGAATCATTGTGCAGTGAAGTTCTTCAGGATCAAACTTCTTCATCTTTATTACAGTTACACTTCGTAGAAAGGATCCAGTGTGTTGATAATGAGTTCACTACAGATGTCAATTATCATTCTGACTTCCATCATCCCACAGTGACACATGGAATAAACACAGTATAATGAACCTGATTATATACCGTATGTACAGTATATACGGCTGCTGCACAGAACACCTGTCAGTGTATTTTAGTATTCTACTTATTAACTAGCATCATTAGTAATTAGTGTTAACCCACAGTTGTACAAATCACACAAGAGAAAAAGCTCCAGATGAGCTGAAACCGTAGTAAAAGTGACAGTAAAATGACTTCACACAGAAAAGTAAAAAGAAAATCACACAGCTGCAGAGTTTCATTATAAAAACTTCTCTGAACATCCATGAGATTCTGATCAAATCGCTCTGACCGCAAGGCAAAATATGGAGAGCAGCAAAAAGTACTGATTACTTTAAATTCATTAAAACCGTTTGACATTAAAGAGTGTTGTAGACCCTCCCATCCACTGGAGGTCAGTGCTTCTCAAACTTTTTACATCGTCTACCGCATCAGAAAACATTGGGCTCTCCAAGTGCCTCCATTAAGACTGACATTAACATGGCAGCGTAGGCCGGCCTGTGTATAAAGCACCAGCAGGGGGCGATATGGAACAGAGCAAGTCCAGGTCAGGACGAGGTCAGGGTTCATTCACAGGACTCTCCCTCAGATGACAGGGTTTGAATCCTGTATGATGCCAATCACATGACTGTCTCTAAGGAACAGTGAACCTGTGATCTGAGATCTTTTCCTAAACCCAACCAGGTGGTTTTGGTGCGTTTATTTTGAGAGTGTGACTGGACATTGCATGTTTAATGCTAATTTGAACACAGAAGAGACCTTGATGGACAAACATGACAGTGACGCGGTGGTCGAGTGGGTCTATAGAGTGGTGTCACGAGGGTGTGTTTCTGTAGCTAACTGAGGTTAGCATCACTCTGGATCCTCTGTGGGATTACTGATTTAGATTCTGGATTATTACAGAACATAATCTGGAGGTTCTGATGCGTCCAGGTTCTGTTGATCCAGATCATCTCCACAGATGAACACCACTCTGTGACGTCTGAAGCTAAATTAAATGTGTAGCAGTAAGAAGCTAATGTTCGGCTACAAACAGACGACATCACGGTCACATGACTCAAACGTCTCCACCACTAAGAGTCTTACTGCACAATTACTATCCAGGTTTTCTATAAACTGATCAGAGTACAAGTTGTAAAGTCAGAGTTAGAACAGTGTGGAACTAAAGTGGCCTGTAGAGACGGACTAGTGAGGAGACGAGTCTTCAGATGGAAGCTCCATCGTCTCACTGTCAGTTTATCCTGTCATAAAGAAAACAACTGTGAAACTGTGTGTGGATTAATAAATATTCATGTCATCATGCAGATGTGTCAACGCTTTTATTTGTGGGTCATTAAACATTATTTGTCAGAACGACTGAGCTGTAGTTGTTCCTGTCCGTCCTTTCTCATCTTTACTGAACCTTCTCACTGACCATCTTCATCCTGCAGGACACTTCCTGTTTACTTCTGTCTGTCACATGACGGCTCGCCTGTCTTCACTCCGTCCAGACTAACTGTAACATCATGTTTACTGTGAGTGGAGATGAAGAAGAAGAAGAAGAAGAAGAAGAAGAAGAAGAAGAAGAAGAAGAAGACGACAGTGGAGGAGAGCAACAGACTGGATCTGATCCTCTCTGCCGTCACTTCAGGTGTCTGAATATATTTAGGAGAAAGTTTCTGTGACAGAAGAAGACAAAGACACTTTGGCAGCAGGCTGGTGGATGTGATTCTGTCCGTCTGCTCAGACCGCTCTCAGCTCGTCCTCTCAGATCATCAGACTCTGACGAGGAAGTCGAGGTCGAGGGAGGCGGGAATGTGCAGCGTCTCCAGGCTGAGAGCAGACGGCGTGTAAGGGAAGAGGACGGGGAACGTCTGTTTGGTGTCCAGCAGGAGCTGAGGAGGATCGTTTCGGTCCTGGAGAGAGCTCTGGAGACACAGGAGGACACGGAGGGTTACACATGTGTGACTCATGAAAACTGGTTGTTTTAGTCTGTTGCTGTGTCCAAGTAATCAGGACATACGGATGTAATAGATTACTTTAATACTGAGGAAAACTAAAAAACAGGGCGATTCTCAGGGAGTGTTGTTCTTCGTGTGTTCTGGGTGGACATCAGAGACGATGATGTCATCAGGAAGTGAAGTTAAATGTGTTCGTCATCATGTTTCATGTGTTCAACAACATGTTTCATGTGTTCAAGAACATGTTTCATGTGTTCATCAACGTGTTTCATGTGTTCGTCAACATGTTTCATGTGTTCGTCAACATGTTTCATGTGTTCAAGAACATGTTTCATGTGTTCAACAACATGTTTCATGTGTTCATCAACATGTTTCATGTGTTCAAGAACATGTTTCATGTGTTCAACAACATGTTTCATGTGTTCGTCAACATGTTTCATGTGTTCAAGAACATGTTTCATGTGTTCAACAACATGTTTCATGTGTTCGTCAACATGTTTCATGTGTTCAAGAACATGTTTCATGTGTTCAACAACATGTTTCATGTGTTCATCAACATGTTTCATGTGTTCAAGAACATGTTTCATGTGTTCAACAACATGTTTCATGTGTTCGTCAACATGTTTCATGTGTTCAAGAACATGTTTCATGTGTTCAACAACATGTTTCATGTGTTCATCAACATGTTTCATGTGTTCAACAACATGTTTCATGTGTTCAACAACATGTTTCATGTGTTCATCAACATGTTTCATGTGTTCAACAACATGTTTCATGTGTTCAACAACATGTTTCATGTATTCATCATGTTTCATGTGTTCGTCAACATGTTTCATGTGTTCAACAACATATTTCATGTGTTCATCATGTTTCATGTGTTCATCATGTTTCATGTGTTCAACAACATGTTTCATGTGTTCATCATGTTTCATGTGTTCATCATGTTTCATGTGTTCAACATGTTTCATGTGTTCAACATGTTTCATGTGTTCAACAACATGTTTCATGTGTTCAACAACATGTTTCATGTGTTCATCAACATGTTTCATGTGTTCAACAACATGTTTCATGTGTTCAACAAAATGTTTCATGTGTTCGTCATGTTTCATGTGTTCATCATGTTTCATGTGTTCATCATGTTTCATGTGTTCATCATGTTTCATGTGTTCATCATGTTTCATGTGTTCAACAACATGTTTCATGTGTTCAACAACATGTTTCATGTGTTCATCATGTTTCATGTGTTCATCATGTTTCATGTGTTCAACAACATGTTTCATGTGTTCATCATGTTTCATGTGTTCATCATGTTTCATGTGTTCAACATGTTTCATGTGTTCATCAACATGTTTCATGTGTTCAACAACATGTTTCATGTGTTCATCAACATGTTTCATGTGTTCATCATGTTTCATGTGTTCATCGTGTTTCATGTGTTCATCATGTTTCACGTGTTCATCGTGTTTCATGTGTTCAACAACATGTTTCATGTGTTCATCATGTTTCATGTGTTCAACAACATGTTTCATGTGTTCATCATGTTTCATGTGTTCATCATGTTTCATGTGTTCAACATGTTTCATGTGTTCAACAACATGTTTCATGTGTTCATCAACATGTTTCATGTGTTCAACAACATGTTTCATGTGTTCATCAACATGTTTCATGTGTTCATCATGTTTCATGTGTTCATCATGTTTCATGTGTTCATCGTGTTTCACGTGTTCATCATGTTTCATGTGTTCATCATGTTTCATGTGTTCATCATGTTTCATGTGTTCATCATGTTTCATGTGTTCATCATGTTTCATGTGTTCATCATGTTTCATGTGTTCAACAACATGTTTCATGTGTTCATCATGTTTCATGTGTTCATCATGTTTCATGTGTTCAACATGTTTCATGTGTTCAACATGTTTCATGTGTTCAACAACATGTTTCATGTGTTCAACAACATGTTTCATGTGTTCATCAACATGTTTCATGTGTTCAACAACATGTTTCATGTGTTCAACAAAATGTTTCATGTGTTCGTCATGTTTCATGTGTTCATCATGTTTCATGTGTTCATCGTGTTTCATGTGTTCATCGTGTTTCACGTGTTCATCGTGTTTCATGTGTTCAACAACATGTTTCATGTGTTCATCATGTTTCATGTGTTCATCATGTTTCATGTGTTCAACAACATGTTTCATGTGTTCATCATGTTTCATGTGTTCATCATGTTTCATGTGTTCAACATGTTTCATGTGTTCAACGTGTTTCATGTGTTCAACAACATGTTTCATGTGTTCAACAACATGTTTCATGTGTTCATCAACATGTTTCATGTGTTCATCATGTTTCATGTGTTCATCGTGTTTCATGTGTTCATCGTGTTTCACGTGTTCATCGTGTTTCATGTGTTCAACAACATATTTCATGTGTTCATCATGTTTCATGTGTTCAACAACATGTTTCATGTGTTCATCATGTTTCATGTGTTCATCATGTTTCATGTGTTCAACATGTTTCATGTGTTCAACATGTTTCATGTGTTCAACAACATGTTTCATGTGTTCAACAACATGTTTCATGTGTTCATCAACATGTTTCATGTGTTCAACAACATGTTTCATGTGTTCAACAAAATGTTTCATGTGTTCGTCATGTTTCATGTGTTCATCATGTTTCATGTGTTCATCGTGTTTCATGTGTTCATCGTGTTTCACGTGTTCATCGTGTTTCATGTGTTCATCATGTTTCATGTGTTCATCATGTTTCATGTGTTCATCATGTTTCATGTGTTCATCGTGTTTCATGTGTTCATCATGTTTCATGTGTTCAACAAAATGTTCCATGTGTTCATCATGTTCCATGTGTTCATCATGTTTCATGTGTTCATCGTGTTTCACGTGTTCATCGTGTGTCACGTGTTCTCTCAGGAGGTTTGAGTCTCACCTGAATGGTCCTGATGAACGACACAGTGACTCTCTCTTCAAACTCGTTCAGAGGAGTGTACAGGTTCAAGATCTTCACAATCTGCAACACAGGAAAAGCCCAATCAATATCAGGTACAGATCAGCTGATATACCTAACTGATCAGCTGATACGTGTGATTGATCAGCTGACCTGCTGTGTTGTCAGGCTGGTGCACAGCGAGCAGATGGCCTCGGCGTCCTGAGTCGTCTTCTTCTTGACCTGCAGCAGCTGAGCCGCCTGGATGATCGGCTCCAGAGTGGCAGCAGCGTTACTCTGATACAAGTTGTTTGCTCTGAGCCACTCCTCCATCTGACTGGTGTTGTACCTGCACACACACACACACACACACACACACACACACACACACACTCTTCAGTGACGATGTCTCACTGTCTTCAGTGAGCAGGCGTTGGTGTGTGGGTGTGTTTGTACCTGAGCTGCATGCCGGTGCTCCACGAGCACACGTCTTTGCGCAGCAGCAGGTTGTTGAGGGTGGTGGCGTTGATGCAGTGGAACAGCTGTCGGACCACCTGACCCGCGATCTCGGGGTCCAGGCCGTGATCCCTCATGATGCTGTTGAACTGTCCCAGCTGTCGGATCAGGGCCTCCAGAGTGTAGCTGCTGGGCCCGCCGGCGTCGGTGTCCATGCTGGACGAACGGTTCCTGTAGCCCATCGGCTTGACCCCCGCCAGGCTGGGGATGCTCTCACTCTCCAACATGGCCGACACTGGAGAAGATAAGACGGAGGCATCAGCACAGATCAGGGCTGCGTACTCGTCTGACTGCTCAGATCACATTCATGTGTTGGTCCTGTTTTCACTCTGCAGCTCACAGAAAATACTGTGACGTTGCTACACTACTCATGATGAGATGGAAGATTACAGCTGAGCTGCTGCTGACAGAACTTCTTCATCATCATCATCATCATCATCATCATCATCATCAGGTATCTAATCAACAGAATCACACTCCACAGATTGTTTTCACTTCACATAGTTCAAATATTCTACTTAAGGAGAAGCTGTCAACATAACTGTGTCCTGGATCGTTATGATGATGTTTTTCTCTGCCCATCAGCTCCTCCTGCTGTCCATCAGTGGAGAAGCATCATATTCATTATATTCATCACAGTGTCTTTAATGTTGGGACTGCTGCTAATGGTGACAAGTGATGCAGCTGTGACACATCAGCTTAGGAGACCTGCTATTGGCTGAGGAGGGCATTGTGGGTAGTTGTTGTCCTCAAGTTCCAGCACTGACTCTGATTACTTTATACAAACGTCCTCCCTCTGGATCGGGTCAGGAAGCGTCAGGTCAGCTGAAGTAGCTGGGACTTGTTTTTAAAGATGCTATTTATTAAGATGAAGTGTCAGCGTGCACGAGCTCGACCGCACGCCAAGGGTGGAAATCAGGTCTTTAGATCAAGTCTTCAGCTCCTTCAGCTGAGGACTCTCTATCATCAGACTCACCGATCATCGGCTGGATGATGCCCTCGGCCACCTTAATGAGCTGCTGGTAGATCTGGATGGAGAGGTCGCTGAGCACCTGTCGGTACTCTGCCAGGTCGAAGTTCTTCAGACAGTGCTCGTTCTGTTTGCTCGTGTTCTGCGTCATGAACGCCTGAAAGACAAGACGAGTTCATGTTGGTGTTTCTGCTGATCCACAGACTGAAGTGCGTCTCCGGGTGAGTCTCACCTCGTCTCCGCTGTACTGCTTCAGACAGTGCAGCAGGCGGCTGGTGTTGGCCAGCCAGAAGGACGTCATGTCAAAGTCCTCGTTGTTCTTCTGCAGGCGACATGAACACGTGTCTTTAATAAGAGGACGCGTGTTATTAATGAGACGGGTGGAGGTGTGGGGGACGCTCACCTTGAGGACCTTCTTGATGGAGTTGATGGTGGAGGTGAGCAGAGCCTCCACCTTCTGGTCGTCGTTGATGTAGTCGGCGTGGCGGATGCACATGAAGAGGATGTAGGCAGGCAGACAGGGAACAGTGGCGGACACGGTGCTGGGCCTCATGTCTGCAGGACACGGAGACACGAGGCGCTTCAGACGACACGCTGCTCCACTTTACTTCTTCTTTTCTTTATTTTTACATTTTTATTTTTATTTTGTGAGAGCGTTATAATACAGTGCTTACTTTCAGACAATATGTCATAGCATTTCTGCCGTTCACAATCAAGGTTTTTCTGTTTTTTTGTTTTGTTTACAAAACAAGAAACAAGATACAGAAAGTTAAATGTACTATATCTGAAAATTTTGAACCAACTGGGAAAGGTAGGCATATACAAAAGAGCAAGTAAAGAAAGAAAAGATATCCACCAGGGAGTTTCCAAATAAAATATAAATAATACAAGCTAATGATTAGGCCCAATAAGACATTAAATAATAAAGTACAGAGACAGCATTACAGGGTCATCCATACAGTACTGTCTGTTCCAGATTAACATATTTAACCCACTTGGCCCACAGTTTAATAGATTTATCTTTCTGAAGGCGAAGGGAGAAGCTAATCCTCTCCACAAGATAAATGTCATTTACTATACCTATCCACTCCTGTATTGTAGGTGGATCAAGTGCTTTTTTACCAGCGGTTATCAAAATACCAAATAAATATTCATCAGCTTGCCTGACCTGTAAATCTAGATAAAAATAATATGGAACTGCACGGGTAGGTTAGTGTTAAATATGCCACTTAATACTTTATGAAGCTCTATCCAGCACTCCCAGAAGATATGCCAGTGATGGGCTTCCCGGTGTCCACATTGTCTCCAGCACGTAGCTTCCCCTCCAGTAAAATGTGCCTTTTGTTTTGGTGTAATGAAGAAACGGACCAAACACTTCCATCCAAACTCCCCCATACATCCCATTTTTCCTTAACATATCCTGTACTGTGGGACTTTTTAGACAATAGGCCTTTGTAAATTCTAGAAATTACACCCTTATTCAATTTACTTTGGTAAGCGTCAATAAAAACTATCAATATTGGGTCATTAAGGTCTGTTTCCTTTCTGATATGTTCAAAACGATTACGTACTTGGAGGAATCTGAAAAAATCAGTTCTTTCAAGGTCGCAGTCTTCTTTCAACTTTTCAAAGTTTTTAAATTGTCCCTTTGCTTCACTGTTCTTCACCGTACTGAATGTCGGCCACCTGATCAGACCTCGGCCTGGGTTAAACCTCCGGGTCGGGGCTAGCGTTGCTAGCGGACCTGTTCCTGCTGGAGGAGCTCCATCACGGTCAGCTGTGGTCTGAGTGACAGCTGATGAGACTGACCTGTGATCAGAGCTTTGAGCAGCAGGGCCTCGTCCTCCTTGTTGTACTCCAGCATCCCCTCGAAGTCCTTCTCCTTCCTCTGGACGGTGACCTGCCGGATCAGCTCGGGTTTGGACCTGCTGGACTGAGCCGCGGCCATCGAAGCTGCAGAGAGACAGAGAGGTTCAGCGCTGCTGTCGTCACAGAGCTGTGCTGCAGATGTGAGCAGCTGCTGCTACCTTCTAACTCCTGCACTTTCTTCATGTAGATCCGGAGCTGCTTCTTCAGCTTCCTCTCGTTCTTCTCCAGTTTCTCCACCAGCTCCTTGAGGTCCTGCGAACAGAGAAAATCAGAGCATCACGGTGGACCTGACGTGGTTCTGACGCCTGTGTGCTCAGAGTTGATGCTCTCACCAGGTTGTCGTTGGTGAGCCGTGTGATCTCCTGCTGGACGCTGTACTCCACCTTCGCCTCCGGAGACAGAGACGACATGTAGTTCAGGATCTCCTGCTTCTTCTCGATGTCGTCTCTCAGCAGCTCGATCTGAGTGTGGAGAGCCTCCAGCTCGTCTTTGTGCTGCCTGGACTGAGTCTGCAGCTGAGCCTCCAGCAGCCTGAGAGCAGAGCAGCGTTAGCAGGATGATCTCACGTCCTCACAGCCAGCTGGGCGTCCTATCAACACTTTATCTGAAGGTGGCGTCACTGAGCAGCAGTGTGTGAAATACGAGGGACTTGAAGGGTCGTCTCATCTCATTTCACTCCAACATGAAGTGGAGGAGAAAAACTTGAGATGGGTTTGATACTGAAGTAGTGAACTGGCTGCTGTTACATCTCCCAGCTGAAACTACGGGACTCTGAGCTCAGTTTTTCAGCTTTTTAAAAATGGGTTTTGAGGTTTTGTGACCCTCAGAGGCTCCTGTATTTCACACTCTGTCGGCCCGGTGCAGTGAGTTAAAGGGCGAGCTGGTGTTTTAGAAAAACACAAGAAAGTAAAGGAAAGTGAGCAGAACAATGAGAAGCAAACAAACAGAGACCTGGCCACTTGTTTCAGGCCCTGATAAGCCAAACCCAGCTCTCCATCTTCATTCAAATGACACCAGTCCTGTTGTGAGCTGGAGTCCAGCAGGACACACAGAGAGGAGGAGGAGGAGGAGGAGGAGGAGGAGGAGGAGGAGGAGGAGGGAGAGGAGGAGGAGGAGGAAGAGGAGGAGGAGGAGGAGGAGGAGGAGGAGGAGGAAGAGGAGGAGGAAAAAAAGCAGAGCAGAGTGTGAGGCAGACTGCAGATCAGAAACAGACAGAAACTGAAGAGTTAGTCGACACAAAAACACAGAATCAGATTATTCAGTCATGAAAACAACAAACTGTCCGTCGGCATCACATCAGGTTTAAAGCTGCAGAAACAGAACAGACGAGGAAACAGAAGCAAACAGGAAAAAGACGAGACGCGATAATCAATAACTGATCCGATGAGTCGGCAGCTGTCAGCTGAGTCGAGGTGTCCCGTCACTGTGGACCGAGTGCCGTACTGTCTCTTTAAATGTGGTGGATGATGGAGTCACTTACTTCTTGGACTCCGTCAGTCCGTGATAAGCTTTGGCCGCCTCCTCTTTGTCGACGGGCTCTTTGCTGTTCAGCTCAGGAACGTTCTCGCTCTCCTGCTCAGACAGACAGAAGACTGAAGGTCAGCATGTTCACAGAGTCACAGAAACATCCTCACCTGAACGCACCTGAGCGTCTTTAATGGAAAGGTACACCACCGTCACAATGTTTGGTTCTGACTGGTTTGGACGGTTTGAATTAAGTCTGTATGAACGGACAGCTCTGAAACTGGTCTGGTGGCTCCAGTCGCTGCCTGTTCACTGACGCCTGTATCTGGCTGCAGGCGCCTCGACGCTCCACATGAATTCAATAAAACATAAAAATCTGAATATCTTATCTACAACACAAACCGCTCTCCATCAGTGCACCATCCTCTGACTCAGGGCTGCAGTAAACCATGAGGTGGGCGACCGAAGTGTCCGCTGGCTGAACTGTCCCTTACAAGTAATCCACTACTCATGAAAAGGTGAGTAACCTGTCTGACTGGAAGCAGCTGGTAAACTGACTCTGACCGACTCTAACATGTGAGTGTGGATCACCTCAGGTTCAGACCTGTGGATCACCTCAGGTTCAGACCTGTGGATCACCTCAGGTTCAGACCTGTGGATCACCTCAGGTTCAGACCTGTGGATCACCTCAGGTTCAGATGTGTGGATCACCTCTGCAGCTGATTCTGTTCTGTACAGTTCTGCAGCGCCTCAGAACTCCAGCTGATCCGAGCACCAGACGTGAGTCCTGAATGTAAAGGCGACACAGTCACAGTGTTTAAACTCACAATGTGGTTGTTCTTCTCGCGCTGCTCGGCGGTGCTGACGATCTGAGTCCTCAGAATCAGGACCTCCTCCTTGCGAGCATCCAGCTCCTCACTGGCTGCCTTCAGCTGGCTGAGCAGCAGGTTGTAGCCGTCCTGCAGCTCGTTGGACGAATTGTTTTGAGCCGCGCGCTCAGAGATCGTCTTCCTCAGCTCGTTCAGGTCGTTCTTCAGTTTCTTGTTCTCTGTTTCCAGCTCCTGTCTCTGCAGGGGCAGAACAAGAAACGAGAGGTTTGTCTGTTTGAATGTGACAAACTACAGAGGTTCTGTCTCAGTCAGTTCAGCTCAGACAGAATATCAAAGCAGAACCAGCTCAGACAGCTGAGACAGTTCCTACTGCTTCTACCTGTAAGTTTAATAGTCTTTGATTATCAACAGTATGAGCTGAGCTTCAGCCACAAAGGTCAAACAGTAGAGGAGTCTTTGAGAGGGACTTGTGCTCCTGAACACTGACTGCAGCCTCTCTCAGCCTCTCGTCAGTGCTGAGGAGCTGATGTGTGAGAAGGAGAGTGAAGCGAACCTTCAGGCTGTCGTAGGCCAGATCTGCAGTCTCCGTCTCGGAGGTGGGACTCCTCGACTCAGAGCCCTGTGAAGACGAGCACATGTGATTCACAACACTGATCCTCTGCTGGATGCATCATTAGAGATCAGGAGGTCAAGTAGCAGACCAGAATGATGAATATTGATTGACGGCTGTCACCTTGCGCTTGGCGAGCTCCTCCATCTTGTCCACGCTGGCCTGCAGCCTCTTCCTCTCCGTCTCCAGCTCTCGCACTCTCTTCTGCAGCTTCATGAACAGACTGATGTCCATCGCAGCCTTCTCCACTCCCATCTCCTGCACACATCAAACTGTTAGCTCTCCAGCCTCAACCGGCGGACCCCGCCACCACTCACTCACTCACAGACTCACCTCCACCAGCTGGATGGAGTCCTCGGTGTCTCCCACCTCTGAGGTGGAGATGGACGGGTAGTTAGAGTCCGACTCCAGGCTGCTCACGTTGGACGGGTTCCTCCTGTGGCCGGGGTGGAACTGCAGGATGATGGGAGGAAGAGAGTGACATGTTTGGATCAATAACATGTTTCTTCTTTCATAAATGGAGTGTAAATGGTGACATCAGTGTAAACAGTGTGTTCAAACAGCTGATCAGTGTTGGCAGGTAAGACTTTAGCACTTTAGACACAGAAGCAGACAGGCTGGTACAGACATGCTGCCACAAACTGACACTTTGTACAAGGAGACAAACAACTTCAGCTTCTGATTTAATGCTGAATTTACAACAAGGACACAACCAGTCAGAATCTGTCAGAGACACAGTTTCACTACGTTAGAAAGTTTGTTTTAACTCAACAACTCTTAAATCACCACATTTGTTAAGGGAGTCTGGTGATGTTGTGTTACTGGTTCATTACATTCATTGTGTGTGTGTGTGTGTGTGTGTGTGTGTGTGTGTGTGTGTGTGTGTGTGTGTGTGTGTGTGTGTGTGTGTGTGTGTGTGTGTGTGTTCAGCTCACCTTGTTCAGAGACATCTCCTCCTTCAGGTTGTCGTATCTCTGCTCCAGTCTGGAGAACTCTTTGAGCAGATTCTGGTACCGCTGCCTCTCCTGGTCCAACTCCTTCTGCAGAGTCGCCTCCTTCTGAGACACACTGCTGCCGTCCACTGAGACACACACACACACACACACACACACACACACACACACACACACACACACAGGATAATGATTTACTTCCTGATCTTTGATCAAACAGAGCCGAGTCGTGTTGGAAACAGAATATTTCCTCTCTTCAGGTCGGAGCGATGTCTGAGCCTCCGACACTAAAACTTATAGAGCAGTGAAGAAGAAATGTGCTTCGTGTCCGGGCAGGTGAGTCGGCCTCACCTTCAGAGCTCTTTGAGAGCTGGACGATGATCTGGTTCATCTCCTCCTTCTCCGTCTTCAGCAGGGAGTTCTCCCTCTGCAGCTCCTCCACCCTCTGAGCTCAGACACACACAGGAAGACGTCAGCGTCATGTTGTCAGCGTGAAACAGAACAGACTGCTCCTCCTGCCGTCTCCTCTGCTCTCACCTGTTGCAGCGTCTGTTTCTCCGTGCCGTGCTCCTCCTCCAGCTTCTTGTTGCGGGCCGACGCCTCCTGCAGCTCCTCCCTCAGCCTCTCCAGCTCCTCCTGCAGCGACGTCAGCTGGCCTCCTCCACCCTGCTGACCGCGGGCCTCCTCCAGCTGCTTCTGCAGCTTGTTCACCTCCGAGCCCAGAGTGACGTTCACCTGCTGCAGCTGCTCGTTCTGAGTCTTCAGCTCTTTGGACTGAACGCAGACACAGAACCAGAAGCATGTTACTGTTACTACACCTGTTACTGTCGGCAGGTGAGGTCAGTGATGTCACTGTGAACTGCTGTTATTATTGTGATAATGCGAATGTTAGTATTTTGTTGTTTATATTGTTGGTGCAGCTGAACAGGTGAACAGGTGAACAGGTGACACAGTGCAGCTGAACAGGTGACACCGTGCAGCTCCACCCAGCTGAGCGCTGCAGCAGCAGTGTGAGCTGCAGTCGTCTTGTTCTCAGTCGCAGCTGGCAGGACAGGAGGTGTGTGTGTGTGTGTGTGTGTGTGTGTGTGTGTGTGTGTGTACCTGGTCGTCCATCTTCCTCTGCAGCTGGACGATCTTGTTCTCCATGCCCGTGTTGAGCTTCTTCAGGTGTTGGGCGGAGCGAGCTTCGATCTTCAGCTGCTGCAGCCGTCTCTTGGCCAGCCTGCGTCTGTACGCACACTGGATGGTGATGGCGGCGGCGCGCGCCCGCCTGAACTTCCTCCTCTGCAGCCAGCCGCGCACGCTCTTCTGGATGATCATGGCCTTGTGGTGCATGAGGAACTGCAGCAGACAGACAGGGAGACATCAGAGAGGCACTCAGGAACATTCCTCCTTAAATTAGAAACACTTTGCCTCCAATTCACTGGCTCATTCAGCAGACAGCCTGAGCGTCAGAGGAGGCCGGGCTTTTATTGTGAAGGGACGGGAGGCTGGAACGTACCTCCCAGTAGATCCTGCGGGTGAACATCCCTCTGGTGTGGGCCTGGATGGTGACCACGGCCCGTCTCACTCTCAGGAAGGCCCGTCGATCTCTCACCATGCGGTACTGCTTCTGACAGATGAGGGCGGCTCGGCTCAGACGCAGGAACTCAGCGTATCTGAGGAGAAACAGCAGGAGTGACACCAAACACTGACGCTGGGAGCCGAGAGAGGCTCAGAGACGTCTGTCCTGCTGTCCGACGCAGCGAAACGTTAACCACAGGAGACAAACTGATGACATGCTGATGTTCTATCGATCAGGTGAACCTCATATTTCCTGTTTGTTTCTCACTTCTCTGATCGTTCAGGAGTTCTCCGATCGTTCAGGAGTTCTCCGATCGTTCAGGAGTTCTCCGATCGTTCAGGAGTTCTCTGATCGTTCAGGAGTTCTGATCGTTCAGGAGTTCTGATCGTTCAGGAGTTCTCCGATCGTTCAGGAGTTCTCTGATCGTTCAGGAGCACTCCGATCGTTCAGGAGCTCTCCGATCGTTCAGGAGATCTCCGATCGTTCAGGAGCTCTCCGATCGTTCAGGAGCACTCCGATCGTTCAGGAGCTTCTCCGATCGTTCAGGACTTCTCCGATCGTTCAGGAGATCTCTGATCGTTCAGGAGTTCTCCGATCGTTCAGGAGTTCTCCGATCGTTCAGGACTTCTCCGATCGTTCAGGACTTCTCCGATCGTTCAGGACTTCTCCGATCGTTCAGGAGTTCTCTGATCGTTCAGGAGTTCTCCGATCGTTCAGGAGTTCTCCGATCGTTCAGGAGTTCTCCGATCGTTCAGGAGTTCTGATCGTTCAGGAGTTCTCCGATCGTTCAGGAGTTCTGATCGTTCAGGAGTTCTCCGATCGTTCAGGAGTTCTCCGATCGTTCAGGAGTTCTCCGATCGTTCAGGAGTTCTCCGATCGTTCAGGAGTTCTCCGATCGTTCAGGAGTTCTCCGATCGTTCAGGAGATCTCTGATCGTTCAGGAGTTCTGATCGTTCAGGAGTTCTCCGATCGTTCAGGAGCTCTCCGATCGTTCAGGAGTTCTCCGATCGTTCAGGAGTTCTCCGATCGTTCAGGAGTTCTCTGATCGGAGGACTTGTGGACTGTGTGAGTCCGGCTGCACTGTGTCGAGGCGGTCAGGTGTTCTGAGTGCTTCCTGACTCACCTGCGGGCCAGGTATCCTCGGCCGTATCTCTGCAGAGTGATGGCAGACTTGCGGATCTTTCGGTATCGAACTCTCTGCAGCCAACCTCGAACCGTCTTCTGGATCTTGATACAGGCCGAGCGGAACTTGTCGGCCCGGATCTTCTCCAGGTACGCCACCTGACCCGCCCGGAAGAAGATCTTTGTCTTTCCGAACTGGTACATGTCCGGCTCCTGAGACACAACGGGACAACAGATGAAGACTCGTATCAACACGTGTCCTCCTCCACTAAACTTCTCCAGCTAAACCTCTGAGTGAGTCCAGCTTGTTTTGCTCCCACACAGAACAAGAAGCTTTGTTTTCTGGCAGTTGTGTGAATAAAGTTCTGTCACCTTGATCAGAGTCTCCAGCAGGTTTTTACACACCAGCTTCTTGTCGGCCGACATCATGTCCGACTTCTTCAGCAACACTCGATACCTGCTGAAGAAGTCTGGGTACGTCCACCTGCAAACAGCACGACAGCGTTTGACTGCAGTTTGTACACGAGGTCACATCATCACGATTATTCTCAATATCACAATATTCAGAATCTGATGCAGGTCCAGTGAACAGCAGGTTCTGGTTGGATATTCCTAATTAGACCGTAGAGTTTTCAGATTAAGACATGTGGGATTTGTTGGAAATATTATTGTCTGTACAGTTCAGGCAGAATATTGTCTTTTCAACAGAAACAAGAAGGTGAAAAGAATGAATCAGATAAAGAAGAAAACAGTGAAAACAGTCCGACTGTGGACTCTGAGACGTGACGGAGGACGACGGTCACTGGACTCGTTTAAGTTCTGACAGGTTTCTGAGATTAAAGTCAGAGCTGTGACACAGTCGTGTGTCCAGCTGCTGCACTGAA
This sequence comes from Lagodon rhomboides, assembly GCA_039737535.1. Taxonomy (NCBI): domain Eukaryota; kingdom Metazoa; phylum Chordata; class Actinopteri; order Spariformes; family Sparidae; genus Lagodon; species Lagodon rhomboides. The sequence continues at coordinate 799,949 of CM077800.1, forward strand.
ACACGGACAGACAGACGGAGGGACAGTTTCTACAACAGGGCCACAGTCCTGCTGAGTGAAAACAGCTGACACAATCGTGTGTTTCAGCCACAACAAAGACGCTTGTGATTACTTGTCTACACAACAGACATGTGCAATAACCTGTTTTTACTATATGTACAGTTTCACATTCATGTATGACAATAAGCTTTCCTTTCTTTTCCCAGCTCAGTCCCTGCTTTGGAGTTTGTACATAGTGTACTTTGTTTGTTTGTTTGTTCGTTTGTTTGATGGGTGCACGCCTTGTTTTGTTATTTATTTGATATTTCTCTTTGCACTGACGGAGAGCTGTGCCTCAGTTCGTTGTGCTGACGTATTTTTTTACTACTGTACAATGATAATAAAGACTCTAATCTAATCTAATCTAATCTAATCTAATCTCAGTGTTTTCTGTTGGAGCGTCTGAACTGGCTGAAAGCACAACACATCTATAAATCCAGCAGAGGTCAGCAGCGAGCTCACCACCTGGACTTCCTGTCCTGTCTCCACCTGCAGAGACACACTCAAACCTCACAGAGTTAAAGGTCTGTGAGGTCGAAGGCTGTCTGCTCACAGCTCAGGCTGCTTTCTGCTGCAGAGCTTCTCTCTGCCGTCTGCAGTCACAGACTCACATGATTAGATTTCAGGAGGACAGACTCTCTGTCGCCTGTCAGGCCTCGAGGAGACAACAGCTTCAGGCACTCAGCCAGCAGACGGTGACATGAGCTGACCTGAGAACAGCGTTTAGAGTAAAGGAGGAGGAGGACGACTCACCTGGACGGGTAGCCGGCGGCGCTGATCCGGATGGTCTCCAGGACTCCGCAGGCTCGGAGCTGCTGCACCGCTCGACTCGAGTCGAACCTGCAGCGACAGAAAACACTTCAGATCATCTTCATCATGTTTGGAACAAAGTTCAGCTCCACACCGAGTCTTCTACCTCTTCTTCTTCTTCTGCTGCTGCTGCTGCTGCTGCTGCTGCTGCTGCTGCTGTGGCATCGCACACGACACGAAGACGTGTGAGCAGCTGCTGTCTCACACTGACTGACTGTCTCACACTGACTGACTGTCTCACACTGACTGACTGTCTCACACTGACTGACTGTCTCACACTGACTGTCTCTCACTGACTGACTGTCTGAGACAGACTCTGACTGTGGACTGTGAGCAGCACACTGATGGGAAACATGTGACGGAGCCTCATTTCATTTAGCAGCAGGAGTGAAAACACGTCACTGTTTATCTGAAGGAAGTCTGCGTCACATGGACAAAACTTTCTACTAATAATCAGAACACATACGCCTCATCTGATCTGAGCTAACATGCTAACATGCTAACACCAACATCACAACCAATCAGACGACAGAAACAGGAGAAGAAGATCCTGTCGCAGCTCATCACTGAGCCGCTGTGCTGTCAGCTGTTATCAGTACTGATCAGTGTAATAGATTACTGTGACACTGCAGGGCAGCTGATGTTTACTCAGGAGGGACATGATGATGTCATCAGCAGGGTGACATCACACGCAGTGCTGCAGCTCCACCTGCTGACCAACTACAGCAGCTGTTCATCTCCTGCATGAGAAAGACCATCGCTGGGTGACTGATTATAGAAGTGATCTGATAATCAGTCTGATTGATTATCGGGCTGATATTGATGCTTGTGCTCGTCAGTATCTGAGTTTTTGTGTCTGATTGACAAAAAATAAATGAATTTAAAAAAGCAGGACTCTTCGGCAGCGTCCTCTCTCTGATGTCACCAGTAACAGCTGATCAGCACTCAAAGTAACTGTCACTAAAGTTATTAAATAACTGAACTCCAGCCTGAGGGGAGTGTAGTCAGTCACATCTGAGATCTTTACTGTAAATGTTCCAGCGACCTGTTATTGATCGTCTGGATTACTAATAATCTGACAGGGTCGGGTGTCGGTGGTGAGAGGAGGTGGACTCACGAGAAGGCCTCCTTCACGTCGTTGGGTTTGATGCAGCGGACGTAATGAGGGGTGGTGGCGTTCAGAGTCTCCATGAGCAGATGAAGAGACGACCGGAACTGAAACAGGAAGAGGAACACGTGGTCAACCTGAGCGTGGACACTCAGAGTCCTGCAGGGGCGGCGTGGGGCTCACCTGGTGTCCCACCGTCTTCCTGTGCTCTCTGTTGGGAGCTTTGGGAGTCGGCTTGGCTGCTCGGACGTTCACTCTGGACGACTTCGCGGAGGAGACGGCGTCCTTGTCGTTAAACAGATCTGCGACCAGCTGGAACTGCGAGGAAACAGGCGGCCATGTTGACTCAGTCTGACCTCATTGATCACATGATAAACACATCAACATTCAGAACAACGGAAACACAACAGTCCAGCACAGCTTCAGAACCAGCAGGCTCACAGAGCTCTGACACATCCGGGTCCTGAGGACGCTAACGGCTTGATGCCGACACACAGAACCGTTTGTCACACGAGCAGTGAAGCTGTCGGTTCACACGGGCTTTCACCACGTGACCTCTGACCTCGGACCAGCTCACACGACTGGACACGGACAAAAGCTTCGTCCCAGCTGGTCCATTAACCCTCCGTCAGACAGCACGCCTGACTGGTTTCATGTCCGACTGCAGAGGAAGAAGAAGGTCTCACAACGCAGGGAGGCACATTAACGTGAGACCGGGGACTGATCCAGACCAGAACAGACCAGAACAGACCAGAACAGACCGGAACAGACCAGAACAGACCAGAACAGACCAGAACAGAACAGAACAGACCAGAACAGACCAGAACAGACCAGAACAGGCCGGTCCAACAGTCCTGAGGTGTGTCCTCACCTCCAAAATTAAAAAAATATATAAAAGTTTAAAAACAGAGACAGATGTGTGGAGCTGTGGTTCTGGTTCTGTGGCTCTGCTTCTCTTGTTCTTTGATTCAGGTTCTGTGGTTCTTTAGTTCTGGTTCTATGACTCTGGTTCCTCTGATACTGGTTCCTATGGTTCAGGTTCTGTGGTTCTGTTACCTGGCTGGCTTTCAGGATGTTGATCTGCTCCTCGTAGACGGTGTCTCGGTTCTTCTCCAGGAAGCCGTCACACTGATACTCCACCTGTGGACACGTCAGTGACATCATCAGCTCGTTCATCAAAGACAACACATGACATCACAACAGAGACGTGACATCACAACAGAGACGTGACATCACAACAGAGACGTGACATCATCAGGCCTCATCACCACAGACATATGTACACAGACGCCTCATCGAGCGCGTTGGCCCGTTGCTGCGATACGTCGACGTCGCCGCCATCTTGGATGTGGCGGCTGGTAACTGTGGACGTTAACGTGTCCGATCCTCGGCTCACCTTGTCTGCGAAGTGAATGATGACGAAGGAGACGTTGGACATACGAGGTTTCTGGAAGTGAGCGCTGCTGGAGTGCTGCTTGTAGAGCTTCTGAGCCCAGTTCTGATCCGTTCCCTTCGGCACCTGGAACAAGCAGCAGGTTACGTAAGAACTGGAGGAAATTCAACTTGTATTGAGGCTACCTGCTCTGAACAACAGCTGCTCCACAGCCTCATCAATAACTTCACAGACGCAGAGGATGAATTAATGATCACAGATCAGCTGCGCTCTGAGAACATGTGTGAGGTTCTGATCCAGTTTATTTAGATCAGAATCAGATTCATGTTTATTAAAGCTCCACGATGAATCATAAAACCACTGAAGACGTTCACATCGCAGATAATCTTTATCATGAAGTCCTGACGACCCGACCCGACCCACACGCCTGTTCCCCCAGAGTAAAGACAACATGTTTGTGTGGGCCGGATCAGAACCTGGTTACCTCATTGGTCCTGCAGCGGCGCCGTGTGTAGAGACTGTGTCTACATCAGAAACACTGTCATCACCAGCGGAGCAGACGAGCTGCGGTGTGAGAAATCATTCACAGCTGGGCTGAGTGTATTCTTGAGTCTTTTGATTCTGATTTTAATTCTTTCATATTCTTCTCTCTGCTGTTTTTATGTTTTTATGTTTTTACGTAAGGAAGCGACTGTAACGTGACCTCATTTCTCTGCCTGGATCAATGAAGTAAACCACGAATGAGTCTTAATCTTCACTGATCAGTCAACACGAGTCTGGTTTCTCAACAGCACGTTCCTTTAAACAGCGTCTCGTCTGGTTCCACCGTGTGGGTCAGAACCAGCCGCCGGACCTCACCTTACACTCCTCATCGAGCAGGTCGAGGATGCCGAGTCGGGCCTCGATCAGGTCGATGCAGGGCTGGTTGTCGTAGAAGTCTATGAGCGTCCAGGGGATCTGCTCCTTCATGTACTCCTCCTGCTCCAGTTTGAAGACGTGCTGCAGAGACACAAGGACCGGCTCGGTTAATGTTCACACTGAGCCCGAACACACCGGATCCGCCTCGGGTCGACGTACTCACAGAGTTGAACTGCTGCTGAAGCTTCTCGTTGGCGTAGTTGATGCAGAACTGCTCAAAACTGTTCACCTCGAAGGTCTCGAAACCTGCAGACAATCAAACAGACGTCTGAGTGAGTTCAACTGTACTCAGGTGAGATCAGCTGTTCTGAGGTCAGATCAGCTGTTCTGAGGTGAGATCAGCTGTTCTGAGGTCAGATCAGCTGTTCTGAGGTCAGATCAGCTGTACTCAGGTGAGATCAGCTGTACTCAGGTGAGATCAGCTGTTCTGAGGTGAGATCAGCTGTACTCAGGTCAGATCAGCTGTACTCAGGTGAGATCAGCTGCTCTGAGGTCAGATCAGCTGTACTCAGGTGAGATCAGCTGTACTCAGGTGAGATCAGCTGTTCTGAGGTCAGATCAGCTGTTCTGAGGTCAGATCAGCTGTTCTGAGGTCAGATCAGCTGTACTCAGGTCAGATCAGCTGTACTCAGGTGAGATCAGCTGTACTCAGGTCAGATCAGTTGTACTCAGGTCAGATCAGCTGCTCTGAGTTCAGATCAGCTGCTCTGAGGTCAGATCAGCTGTTCTGAGGTCAGATCAGCTGTACTCAGGTGAGATCAGCTGTTCTGAGGTCAGATCAGCTGTTCTGAGGTCAGATCAGCTGTTCTCAGGTCAGATTACAGGACGTCTCAGACCCTGAGCAGATGAAATGTCTCCGTCTCACCCGTAGATGTCCAGGACTCCGATGAACGAGTGCTGTTTGGACGACGTCTGCAGAGACATGTTGATGTGCTCCACGATCCAGTCGAACATGCGTGCGTAGATGTGTTTGGCGAGCGCGTCGCGGGCGTTGCTCGCCTGTTTGCTGGACATGTTCTTCACGTACGTCTCGGACGTGGTGGCCAACTTCCTGTGACAGAGCCAGTGCTCCATCTGCTGCAGCTCCACCCCCAGCAGCCGGCAGAAGTGCTGCAGGTGGACGTCGTCCGTCTGCAACACACACACACACACACACACACACACACACACACACACACACAGTGTCACCTGTTAGAGGACAGACACACACTCTGACCTGCTCATCATCATCATCATCATCAGCTGGTAACCATGGCGACGTACTGAGATGTGACAGGACTCTCCGTCTCGCTCCGAGCAGATCTCGATGTTGCCCAGGTGAAGGATGGAGGCGATGACCTTAAAGATGCTGCTCTGACTGCTCTCCTTTATACCTGACACACACACACACACACACACACACACACACACACACAGGTTTAACAGAGGCTGATGGGCTCAGGGTTTCCGGCGGTGCTGTTCTGGTTGTGTTCTGTGTTTTCTCTCGGAGTGGAGAGCGTTCAGGATGCAGGACGTGATTCCGTCTCCTCGGTGATGAAACATGAATGATCGTTGCTCACCCAGCAGCGTGAAGGCCTCTCTGGTCTTCACGAAGTCGTCAGCATCGTTCACTCCCTCGATGAAGATGTTCTCACCCAGAGACGTGAAGATGAAATCTTCTGCGCTGGCTGAGGGACGAAAAAACAACCCGGAGCAGAAATGTTCGTCAGCACAGAAGTGATCTGAGTAATCAGTACATCGATCTCATTACAGACAGACAGACAGACAGACAGACAGACAGACAGGCAGGCAGACAGACAGACAGACAGACAGAGAGACAGGCAGACAGACAGACAGACAGACAGACAGACAGGCAGACAGACAGACAGACAGACAGACAGACAGACAGACAGACAGACAGACAGACAGACAGACAGACAGACAGACAGACTCACTGAGGCCGAGCTCTCTGAACTCCGGCAGACTGGCTGAAGCACACAGCTGGTAGAAGATGTGATAATTCCTCTCGTCCTCCGCCTGACGGACAGAAAACAACAGCTCAAACATTTTGTCCAAAGAGACAAGAAGGACGTCCTCGTACTGTTTACTGTTTAAACCGGGTCCAGCCCACCTGGAAAACCACGCGGGACTTCTCCAGCAGGTACGTCCTCATGTTGGCTCCGATGATGTGGTACCGTCGGCTGAACCCGATCTGGATGTACTTTCCAAAGCGACTGCTGTTGTCGTTCCGAGTGGTTTTTGCGTTTCCGATGGCCTGTTGGACAGACGGCTCAGTGTCGTCAGCATCATTAACACGTCGGAGCTACTGTCTGATCCACAGGATGGAGGCAGCTCAACAACATCCGTCTCCATGTTAACAATCAGAACATCAAACACGTGAAAAAGAAAACCACCTCCTGTTCCGGTTCAAACGTATGAAGGCAACACACAGCTGGATGACTTGATTTAACACGTGCCGGGTTAAAAACACAAGTCGTTATGAGCTGGACCACTTTCTGCCTCTGAGATGTTGCCAGGCAACCAGCTGAGGCTCCTGGAAGTCAGAGATCCCCGACAGGAAACAGTCTGCGGCGTCACAACACGCCGTTTCTGCGCTCAAGTTTTTGTTCAGACAAAACAAACCTGTTGATGAGCGAGTTTTACCAGAGCTGGCCTGAGGATGGAGCCAGGCGAGCTGTTCCCCCAGTCCCCAGTCTTTATGCTAAGCTAAGCTAAGCTAAGCTAAGCTAAGCTAAGCTAAGCTAAGCTAAGGAGCTGCTGGCTGCAGTTTCAGATTTAGAATACAGACAAACTTTCACATAATGTTGAACTGCTCCTTTAATTCCTTGACGAACCTGAACAAGTGTAACGTTTTTATGGTTTGAGTCAAACAGGAAGTGGTCACGGCGGCCTCGGAGACGCTCACCTCCATGATGGGACTGGAGGCGAGGACTTTCTCCTCCACGTTCGTGTCGTTGGCCGAGCCGCCGACGGTGGCAAAGAAACGCATGGCGTACTTCGCAGAGACGGTCTTTCCTGCTCCGGACTCCCCGCTCACGATGATGGACTGATTCCTCTCATCTCTGCAGCACACACACACACACACACACACACACACACACACACACACACACACACACACACACACACTATCAATATCAATATGGGACCGGACCGTCTGATCAGATCAATATGGGACCGGACCGTCTGATCAGATCAATATGGAACCGGACCGTCTGATCAGATCAATATGAAACCGGACCGTCTGATCAGATCAATATGAAACCGGACCTGGCCATCTGCTTGTACGCCTCCTCAGCCACGGCGAAGATGTGCGGGTCCATGTCGCCCATGTTCTGCCCGCTGTAGGCGTTGATGACCTCCTCGCCATAGATCTGCAGCTGCTCGTACGGGTTGATGGCCACCAGCACGATCCCTGCACACACACACACACACACACACACACACACACACACACACACACACACACACACACACACACACACACACACACACACACTTTTTATGATTTCCTGATGTGTTTGCATGAATCTAAAATGATTTGTCAGCACAAACGCTCCTCTGAATTGAGACGTGTGAACAGTTTAGAGTCGCTGCAGCGGATCAATAATCATAAAGACGGAGCAGCTGGTCAGCTGGTCGGCTGGTCGGTGACGGAGCAGCTGGTCGGTGACTGACCGCAGTAGGTGTAGATGTGGTTGGACTCCAGGAAGCGGACTCGCAGGTTGTGCAGGACGGCAGGTTCGTGCAGGTAGCTGAGAGCAGTGAGGTCGTTCTCCCCGACCAGGATGTCGGGGTTTCGCAGGAAGGGAAGAGCGTTCCTCTTCGGACCCACGGGGTACTCCAGAGGCTGAGGGGCGACACGACGCACAGCCGATACACAATCAATACACAGCCAATACACAATCAATACAGTCGATACACATCATGTCCTCTGAGTGCTGCAGTAGTCACTCGTCTCATGGTTTTAGATGTAGACCCGGACGGACCATCAGCTGATCTCTTGTATAAAACGGTTCTGTAAAAGGTTCTGATGATGAGATCAGATCCACAGTGATGTAATGAGACCGGACCTGAACACATCCTGCCGCCTTTTAACTCAAGAGCTTCAGAACCACATCAGAGGGTCACTGCAAAACATGCCCATGTTTATATTCAGTACTGTGGATCAGCTGATCTGACATGTTGCATATTGATTTATGATCTGTATCGATGGATGGATTCGCTCTGTGTCTCTGTGTCCGTCTCACACGTTACGTCTCTGTGTCCGTCTCACACGTTACGTCTCTGTGTCTGTCTCACACGTTATGTCTCTGTGTCCGTCTCACACGTTACGTCTCTGTGTCCGTCTCACACGTTACGTCTCTGTGTCCGTCTCACACGTTACGTCTCTGTGTCCGTCTCACACGTTACGTCTCTGCCCGGTGGCGTGCTGTGAAGAGTGTACGTACCGTCTCATCCTCCAGCTTCAGGTGGAGAACAGCTTCTCCCTCCTTGTAGTCTCTGGTGATCTCTGCAGCCTTCCACACATCGTCCGGGTCGGGGATCCAGACCCGAGTGTACTGAAACAAACAGAACACAACATGTATTACCTGTTTCTGTCAGGAGACATCCAGCAGCAGGAGCTTCAGGACGGACCAGCTCATGTTCATCCTCCTTCTCCTGCTCCGCTGCACTTTCACTCATCAGCTACGAGTTACCTTACACAATCAGACTGAAGGTAGTCAAAAGTAGAATAGTAACTGAGTAACTGTAGTTAGTTACTCTGCTCCCTGCAGGAGATCCTGGGTCAACCTGTTGGTCTCGTCACAGTAATGAGTGAGAATCATCAGCTGTCTCTGAACGCCTGATTCTGTAGATTAACACAGTTCTGGTTCTGATCAAAGACCTCGTTAACTCTCACTGATGATCGTTTCTGTGGAAACGACAGCAGACGAGACGAAACACTGAGCGCTGACGGGACGGGCTCACACCGTGTCTCATCAGAACATCGGGACGGGCTCACACCGTGTCTCATCAGAACATCAGGACGGGCTCACACCGTGTCTCATCAGAACATCGGGACGGGCTCACACCGTGTCTCATCAGAACATCAGGACGGGCTCACACCATGTCCCATCAGAACATCGGGACGGGCTCACACTGTGTCTCATCAGAACATCAGGACGGGCTCACACCATGTCCCATCAGAACATCGGGACGGGCTCACACCGTGTCTCATCAGAACATCGGGACGGGCTCACACCGTGTCTCATCAGAACATCGGGACGGGCTCACACCGTGTCTCATCAGAACATCGGGACGGGCTCACACCGTGTCTCATCAGAACATCGGGACGGGCTCACACCGTGTCTCATCAGAACATCAGGACGGGCTCACACCGTGTCTCATCAGAACATCAGGACGGGCTCACACCGTGTCTCATCAGAACATCGGGACGGGCTCACACCGTCTGTCTCATTCGGAGACAGAAAGACTGAATCCACAAGACGAGACAAATTCTGAAGAACTCGTCTCAGACGTCGTTTCACAAAGTTTATAAAGTTTCCTCGAACTCAACAGCTGTGATTCTGTGAGGGAGTCTGATGATACGCAGCAGCATCGAGCTCCTCAACACAAAGACCGGATCAGAACCTTCACTGTCCAGATATCGTATCCAGATCAGGTCCAGAACACTCAACAGAACATGAACCCAACTCTTCTGTTTTCACTCCCTTCTCTCAGGAGCTGATGGAGGAGTTCTGTGGGCACTGAAAGGTTGAACCGGACCCGATGAGAGCTCAGACGCCGAGCCGAGCCGGTTCTTCTTGGTGTCCTCACATCGCGGAGCGGTTAATCTCTGCTGGAGCAGATAATCTGTGAACGGCGAGTCAGCAGGATAAATCCATGATGAACAGAAACAGAGTGCTGAGTCAGCACGCAGGATTTAGATTAACACGCTGCAGTCAGACTTAAATACAGTGAGCTCACAGCACCAGGCTGCTCAGGCCCGGGTCTGGGTCTGGGTCTGAGTCTGAGTCTGGGTCTGGGTCTGAGTCTGAGTCTGGGTCTGGGTCTGGGTCTGAGTCTGAGTCTGAGTCTGGGTCTGGGTCTGAGTCTGAGTCTGAGTCTGGGTCTGAGTCTGAGTCTGGGTCTGGGTCTGAGTCTGAGTCTGGGTCTGAGTCTGAGTCTGGGTCTGGGTCTGGGCCTGGGTCTGGGTCTGGGTCTGAGTCTGAGTCTGGGTCTGGGTCCGGGTCCGAGTCCGAGTCCGAGTCCGAGTCCGGGTCCGAGTCCGAGTCCGGGTCCGGGTCCGAGTCTGAGTCTGGGTCTGGGTCCGGGTCTGAGTCTGAGTCTGAGTCTGGGTCTGAGTCTGAGTCTGGGTCTGGGTCTGGGTCTGAGTCTGAGTCTGGGTCTGGGTCTGAGTCTGGGTCTGGGTCTGGGTCTGAGTCTGGGTCTGGTTCTGGTTCTGGTTCTGGGTCGTCACATCTCGCTTCAGTAAATCTGTGTGAAGTTACATAAGGAGTCGTCGGGTCATGTGACCTCAGGTAATCCACAGAAGTGTGTGTGTTTATTCAAATGACCTGCTGGTTTCAGTAAAGTTGATTTGCATTAAAGGGACTAAAGAAACACACATACACAGACACACACAGACACAGACACACACAGACACACACAGAGACACACAGACACAGACACACACAGAGACACACACACACAGACACACACACACACACAGACACACACACACAGACACACACAGACACACACGCAGGTGTGTGTCATTGTTCTGCTTCTCGGTGTCCGTTGGTAGTTTGGAGGAAGTGGCAGGTAATCTGTTCTCCTGTTTGTCTGTCTGGGATCAATAAAGTTTGCTATAATCAAACTTCCTGCATCAAACTGTTCGGGTCCAAAACCAGCTGCCAGACCAGATTCAGTCCCACAGACTGGATCAGTTCTGTTCGTCTGATCTCACACCAGCAGAACCGTCTGCAGCTGTTTTCATCAATAATGAACATTTTTTAATTATTCAAGTTTTTCTGTTTTCTGTCACTGAACTGGTTCCTCTCTTCCTCTGTCCTCTGTCGTCTCTTCGTCTCTTTGTCTCTCGTCTCTTTGTCTCCACTAACATGGAGGACCTGAGTTTTGTGACAGGTTTTAGTTTCCACATGTTTTTGTGTTTCAGACTCACTTAGATGAAAGGACGGGACATCAACATGAAGTCCTTCATTAAGAACAAACTGTATAACCTTTAATCACGTGTCAATGTTACAACATTTAACTCAATTCAGTTTGTAGTTGATTTATTTTCATCTCATTACGTCTGTTTGTCCTGTGACTCTGTTTTATCCTCCTGCATCATTAAACTTATCTGATCTGAAACTTTCTGCTTCTGAATCTTCAGGTGTGAACACTTGTGATTTTCAGCACTAGAAGACTTTTCAGCCAAATCATGACGTCCAGATAAAGACACACACGGAGCTCAGGAACAAATCAGCCAATCAGAGAAGCCCGGCTGAGTGTCTGTGTATCTGGGACACAGACACAAACTGACCAATGGCTGCGCAGCATGTCGCTGTGTGGAGCCTCTCAGCAGGACACACCGGCAGGAATGAGGCCGCACACACACACACACACACACACACACACACACACACACACACACACACATGTAGAAGGTAAAAGTTGCTCTGAAACATCTTGGAGCTGTGTGAAATATAAAACGGAGTTTTGGTGTTTTTCCTGCATCACCCTCCTTTGTGATGATGCTTCTGGTGGTGGAGGTGGAGGAGGGGGTGGTGTTGGGGGGAGGGTGGTGGTGTTGGGGGGAGGGTGGTGTTGTTGGGGGGAGGGTGGTGTTGTTGGGGGTGGAGGACTCCCACGCCGGCGGGAACATAGTTTGCGTGGGGGAGGGGCTGACCAACATACATCCAGACTGACTCTTCTGAGCACAAACCGAACGCTGCGTCTCCCAAACGGACTCTGACGCACTTTAATAAAGGTTCAGTGTGTTTCTGAGTGAAATGAATTGTGGGATACCGTGCAGGTGTAACACGCCGTCTGCACTCAGAGACAGAGGACTGATGCAGAGCTTCATCTCTTCACCTGAAGTCAGTATCAGACAAACATCCGGGCACTAAAGGATTTAAAGGGTCAGAACCACCGGAGCCACAGATGTGACTGACTGTCAGCCTGCCGGGTCAGCGACAGTGAAACAATTCAGATCTCCTGCTCTCTGAATACGACCCTCTGACATCACACTTCAGCTCTGACGCTTTCTGTTTGAAGCCGACATGTCGGCAGGTTTACGATGTTTCCTGTGAAGCAGCTCTGGTTCCACTCACACACAGTAGAGTCCACTCTGACAGCACAGTTCTCTTTTGCTCTGTTGGTTTCTTCAGACTAAAGACAGAAAAGAAAGCCTCCCTCCAAACTCTGTCAGGCAGTGATTGGACGACGGCGGTGTCGGGGGAGTGTTTGTGTGTGTGTGTGTGTGTGTGTGTGTGTGTGTGCAGGTGAGGAGGAGGAAACCAGACGAGCAGCAGAGGACGAGTTGTTCTACAGGTTCAGGATAAAGACGAGCTGCACACGTCACCTGACTCGGTCTGTGAGTGGACACTCGACCCGTCTGTTCAGGTTTCTCTCACAGGTGAAATCTGTGAGGCTCCGCCCACTGATGTGTCAGCACAATGACATCAGCCTCGAGGGGGAGAGGGGGGGGGCTGGGTGTGTCTGACAGGAAGCCACAACACCACCTGTACCTGTCGAGGAACTTTGATCTGACGCCAGCAGAAGCTAAAGGTCACAGATCTCAGAGAGGAAACAACCACAACTGCTCCTCTACGCTATAAACACCGGGTCAGAACAGTTCTCCCGTCATAAACACCGGGTCAGAACAGTTCTAACATCATAAACACCGGGTCAGAACAGTTCTCCTGTCATAAACACCGGGTCAGAACAGTTCTAACGTCATAAACACCGGGTCAGAACAGTTCTCCTGTCATAAACACCGGGTCAGAACAGTTCTCCTGTCATAAACACCGGGTCAGAACAGTTCTAACGTCATAAACACCGGGTCAGAACAGTTCTAACATCATAAACACCGGGTCAGAACAGTTCTCCTGTCATAAACACCGGGTCAGAACAGTTCTAACGTCATAAACACTGGGTCAGAACAGTTCTAACATCATAAACACCGGGTCAGAACAGTTCTCCTGTCATAAACACCGGGTCAGAACAGTTCTAACGTCATAAACACTGGGTCAGAACAGTTCTAACATCATAAACACCGGGTCAGAACAGTTCTCCTGTCATAAACACCGAGGTCAGAACAGTTCTAACGTCATAAACACTGGGTCAGAACAGTTCTAACATCATAAACACCGGGTCAGAACAGTTCTAACATCATAAACACCGGGTCAGAACAGTTCTAACATCATAAACACCGGGTCAGAACAGTTCTAACGTCATAAACACCGGGTCAGAACAGCTCTAACATCATAAACATCGGGTCAGAACAGTTCTAACGTCACAAACATCGGGTCAGAACAGTTCTAACGTCATAAACACCGGGTCAGAACAGTTCTAACATCATAAACACCGGGTCAGAACAGTTCTAACGTCATAAACACCGGGTCAGAACAGTTCTCCTGTCATAAACACCGGGTCAGAACAGTTCTAACGTCATAAACACCGGGTCAGAACACTTCTAACATCATAAACACCGGGTCAGAACAGTTCTAACGTCATAAACACCGGGTCAGAACACTTCTAACGTCATAAACACCGGGTCAGAACAGTTCCCCCGTCATAAACACCGGGTCAGAACAGTTCTAACGTCATAAACACCGGGTCAGAACAGTTCTAACATCATAAACACCGGGTCAGAACAGCTCTAACGTCATAAACACCGGGTCAGAACAGTTCTAACATCATAAACACCGGGTCAGAACAGTTCCCCCGTCATAAACACCGGGTCAGAACTGTTCTCCCGTCATAAACACCGGGTCAGAACAGTTCTAACGTCATAAACACCGGGTCAGAACAGTTCCCCCGTCATAAACACCGGGTCAGAACAGTTCTCCCGTCATAAACACCGGGTCAGAACAGTTCTAACATCATAAACACCGGGTCAGAACAGTTCTAACATCATAAACACCGGGTCAGAACAGTTCTCCTGTCATAAACACCGGGTCAGAACAGTTCTCCTGTCATAAACACCGGGTCAGAACAGTTCTAACGTCATAAACACCGGGTCAGAACAGTTCTAACGTCATAAACACCGGGTCAGAACAGTTCTAACATCATAAACACCGGGTCAGAACAGTTCTCCTGTCATAAACACCGGGTCAGAACAGTTCTAACGTCATAAACACCGGGTCAGAACAGTTCTAACATCATAAACACCGGGTCAGAACAGTTCTAACGTCATAAACACCGGGTCAGAACAGTTCTCCTCAGGGTTCTGAATGTGACTGTTTACATTCAAGTTCAATTACATTTAAAAGCTTCAGCTGCATCAAACTATAAATACGACACATCACAAGTATTATAATAAATCAGAATAAATCCTTATCTTCAGCACACATCATATTACACACACACACACACACACACACACACACACACACACACACACACACTCTCTGTGGTGTTTCAGGCTGATCCTGCTCTGCTGGACCCAAAACCTGCCTCACACCGAGCTGATCTGCTGTCAGTCGGCCTGAACCTGCAGCTGTGACACCCAATATAATGAAGAATAAATATCTGCTCAGGATCAGCTGGGCAGACTTTCAGTCAAAATAATCAGTTTTTAAAAGCATGATCTGGACCGTGAGGCTCTGGACCGTGAGGCTCTGGACCGTGAGGCTCTGGACCGTGAGGCTCTGGACCGTGAGGCTCTGGACCGTGAGGCTCTGGACCGTGAGGCTCTGGACCGTGAGCCTCTGGACCGTGAGGCTCTGGACCGTGAGGCTCTGGACCGTGAGGGTCTGGACCGTGAGGCTCTGGACCGTGAGGCCCTGGACCGTGAGGCTCTGGACCATAAGGCTCTGGACCGTGAGGCCCTGGACCGTGAGGCTCTGGACCGTGAGGGCTCTGGACCGTGAGGCTCTGGACCGTGAGGCTCTGGACCGTGAGGCCCTGGACCGTGAGGCTCTGGACCGTGAGGGTCTGGACCGTGAGGCCCTGGACCGTGAGGCTCTGGACCGTGAGGCTCTGGACCGTGAGGGCTCTGGACCGTGGGGCTCTGGACCGTGAGGCTCTGGACCGTGAGGCTCTGGACCGTGGGGCTCTGGACCGTGAGGCTCTGGACCGTGAGGCTCTGGACCGTGAGGCTCTGGACCGTGAGGCTCTGGACCGTGAGGCCCTGGACCCTGAGGGTCTGGACCGTGAGGCTCTGGACCGTGAGGCTCTGGACCGTGAGGCCCCGGACCCTGAGGGTCTGGACCGTGAGGCTCTGGACCGTGAGGCTCTGGACCGTGAGGCTCTGGACCGTGAGGCTCTGGACCGTGAGGGCTCTGGACCGTGGGGCTCTGGACCGTGAGGCTCTGGACCGTGAGGCTCTGGACCGTGGGGCTCTGGACCGTGAGGCTCTGGACCGTGAGGCTCTGGACCGTGAGGCTCTGGACCGTGAGGCTCTGGACCGTGAGGCCCCGGACCCTGAGGCTCTGGACCGTGAGGCTCTGGACCGTGAGGCTCTGGACCGTGAGGCCCCGGACCGTGAGGCTCTGGACCGTGAGGCTCTGGACCGTGAGGCTCTGGACCGTGAGGCTCTGGACCGTGAGCCTCTGGACCGTGAGGCTCTGGACCGTGAGGGCTCTGGACCGTGAGGCTCTGGACCGTGAGGCTCTGGACCGTGAGGCTCTGGACCGTGAGGCTCTGGACCGTGAGGCTCTGGACCGTGAGGCTCTGGACCGTGAGGCTCTGGACCGTGAGGCTCTGGACCGTGAGGCCCTGGACCGTGAGGGCTCTGGACCGTGAGGCTCTGGACCGTGAGGCTCTGGACCGTGAGGCTCTGGACCGTGAGCCTCAGGACCGTGAGGCTCTGGACCGTGAGGCACCGGACCCTGAGGGTCTGGACCGTGAGGCTCTGGACCGTGAGGCCCTGGACCGTGAGGCTCTGGACCATAAGGCTCTGGACCGTGAGGCCCTGGACCGTGAGGCTCTGGACCGTGAGGCTCTGGACCGTGAGGCTCTGGACCGTGAGGGTCTGGACCGTGAGGCCCTGGACCGTGAGGCTCTGGACCGTGAGGCTCTGGACCGTGAGGCCCTGGACCGTGAGGCTCTGGACCGTGGGGCTCTGGACCGTGAGGCTCTGGACCGTGAGGCTCTGGACCGTGAGGCTCTGGACCGTGAGGCCCTGGACCGTGAGGCTCTGGACCCTGAGGCTCTGGACCGTGAGGCTCTGGACCGTGAGGCTCTGGACCGTGAGGCTCTGGACCGTGAGGCCCAAGACTGTGAGGCTCTGGACCGTGAGGGTCTGGACCGTGAGGCTCTGGACCGTGAGGCTCTGGACCGTGAGGCTCTGGACCCTGAGGCTCTGGACCCTGAGGGTCTGGACTGTGAGGCTCTGGACCGTGAGGCTCTGGACCGTGAGGCTCTGGACCCTGAGGGTCTGGACCGTGAGGCTCTGGACCGTGAGGCTCTGGACCGTGAGGCTCTGGACCGTGAGGCTCTGGACCGTGAGGCTCTGGACCGTGAGGCTCTGGACCGTGAGGCTCTGGACCGTGAGGCTCTGGACCGTGAGGCTCTGGACCGTGAGGCTCTGGACCGTGAGCCTCTGGACTCTGGCACCTGGTTCCATGAGCACAGACTGTGTGCGGGGGCCCTCCAGTGTCTGATGGTGACTCAGCTGACGTCGGCGCTGCACTCCGACAGATGGAGCAGCAGCTCGGGCCCCGCTGGCTGCAGCTCCGGATTATTTCACCTCCCAGCGGGTGAAGCGGCTTTAAGTGGCCCTACTTAATGATGTGGACTACAGAGTCCAGCAGGAGGGATTACAGAGCTGCCGTCCAGATCAGAGCTCCGCCTCCACACAGACTGTCTGAGACACTGATCAGAACCTCCAGACAGGAATCTGTCACCAATACCTGATCAATATCTGTCAGTTTTATTGATCAGGATCAAATTTAAACCCTCCCTCAGGCTGAGACGGCTCACATCTGTCAGACGTGACGAACATCTTCAGCGCTCACATTAACAAGCGGAAAAGTCATTTTTAACAGACAGCAGCGGCTCTGCGGACAGAACCGGGCCTATAAACAGAACATTTAAACATTGCTACATTACACTTCATGTCTCAGAACCTTTAGTTCACTCTTCATATCGATCAATGTTTCTGTAAAACTCCAATAATATCTAATATCATATCATAATAAACCAGCAGCAGATCAATATATATGATCAGTTTGTGGCTGGTGGTGAGAAACTCAGGAAGTGTCTGAGGAGCACGCGAATGCTGCAACAGCCTGTTTGATGACATCACTGTGACATCACTGTGACATCTAAACAACCTGTGGCGTCTCACTGAGGGTTCATTCATATGTTTACATGTCACGGTGTGACGTCACACAGTTCCCACCTGAGACAGTCTGAGCTGGTCACAGCCTCCTCAACAACACATACAACCGTCTCTGGTTCAAACTCAACAGGTCTGATAGGCTCCTCCCATCGAGCCTGGTCCGCAGGTGAAGCACCTTCCCGCTCGCTGTCGCGTTGAACTCCATTCAAAAAAATGTCACTTTAAAGCTCAGCGTCGCTTCTGACAGAAACTCTTACACACGACACGAGACAGGGGTTCTGCTCGGCCTCCTCACTCATTCGGCTCGTGTGCAGCCCAGCACACAGTTATAGTTGTGACAGTATTCACACTTTTGGGTCAGTACTACTGTTGTACCGGACGGCACCGAGCACACATTAACAGGTGACTCAGCTCTCAGAGTTTCGGTAAAACAACATGGAGTTTGGCTCATGTCGGACAGAAAGGGTGTATCTCTCTCTCTCACACACACACACACACACACACACACACACACACACACACACTGTGTTTGTTAAAATAACGATTTGTTAAACGGAGTTCTGAACGGAGCTCAAACACCGGCTGATCGGACACACTCAGGTGAGACACCTGTCCGTGTTATATCGTGACGTCGGGCTGTTTTCCAGGTAAAAGGCTCACCTTTGTGTACAGCTCATTCACAGACATGGTTCGGCTCGACTTCCCTCCTGAACCAACAAACTACGACGGTCGGGTCGGGTCGGGTTCGGTCGTTGTTCCCATCAAGAGTCCATTAAAATCCTTCAATCCGGAAGTTTCTTCATGTACAGCAGGTGAACAGCGGACAGCTCCCAGTCCGCATGTCTCCGGTCCGGACAGGTGCAGGTTCGGTCAGCGTGCTCGGTGCTGAGCGGCTCCCGGTACCGGCAGGTGTGTGTGTGTGTGTGTGTGTGTGTGTGTGTGTGTGTGAGTTGTTTCAGTGATCGGACGGAGAGAAAAGACGTGAAATGATCCGTGAATCCAGCGACAACACACAGGAACTACTTCCTGACGACACTGTGATCTACTGTACACACACACACACTCACACTCACACACACACCAACTGGATCATCAGGGCACTGCAACACACCACAGGTTGTCAACATGAGGGTCGGGAGCCCGCAGACGGCCCCGCGCAGAGCTGAGGTCCGTCCTGGTTCAGGAGGAGACCAGGTTTAATCTTTCTTCACTGAAGATAAATGAAGATGAGCTGAAGTCTGAGAGGATTAACTAAGAAGTTTAACACGTTAGATTAATGTGGAGCAGAG
This sequence comes from Lagodon rhomboides, assembly GCA_039737535.1. Taxonomy (NCBI): domain Eukaryota; kingdom Metazoa; phylum Chordata; class Actinopteri; order Spariformes; family Sparidae; genus Lagodon; species Lagodon rhomboides. The sequence continues at coordinate 819,004 of CM077800.1, forward strand.
TGTCACAGTGAAAAGCATCATGGGACATTTAACGTTACACAGGATCACTGGAGCGGACTGAGTTTTTCTGTTCATGTGTGTTGGTTTTAAATATTGATAATCAGTCTCTCTTTGATCGGTATCGAACTTTAACAAAACAATATCGTCGACTCCTCCTGTGATGGATTGGGTCAGTTGCATTATGGGTCAGAACCAACATGGCTGCAGAGGGAAAACATACAGCTCTATTCTAACTCCACTGTGCACGTGGTCCAGGAGGCACATTAAAGATGTTCTGCTGTGCTGACCGGTTCAGGACTGAGGTTCTGTTTGTTCTGAACCTTCACCTCTTTTATTTCTTTGTGTTTCACGACGTCTACGGAGACAACAGAGATCTGTGAGGCTTCACTGAGGGAAGCTGCTGCGTCCGGACCTTTACACTCGTGTTATCATCTGACTTCATGCCAACAAAAGCACACGGTCGCACTGTGATGACATCATAATGGATCACATGTTCAATCAATGTCCACAACAGATCAATACAGACAGGTGACCCCAGCAGACACCACCACGTGACAGCAGACGACACGACAACCAACACTTTTCAGTTTGACTGTTCCGATGATATAATGATGATGATATCCGATGGTATGCACACGCTCTGTGGGCCGCACGCCGCGGAAGATCCGGGTAGTTTATACCCAGAAAGTTCTGTTTTTTTGAGTGGACGTGGCGCCACCTCCAACACTGTGTCCAGATGTAAAGTACCGCCCGTAGTGTGCACGAGCTCGAGCGCACGGCAAGGGGTAAATAACGTCTTTAAATCTCCAGCTGCTTCAGCTGCTAACTCTGTTTCACTGTGAAGCTCCAGAGCTGTTCTGTGGACTACGACACAGAACCAGGACCAGGAGAGTTTTAAAGTTTCCTTCAGTGTCACAGTGATCCAGTGACAGTCGTCTGTGTGTCCAAAGGTGCTATGCTAACAGGAAGTGCTAACAGCTAATTCAGACAAAGTTTAAATCTAGTTTTTGAGGTGTTTTGTGTTTTGCAGACTACAAAACTTCACCTGACTTTCCATCCACCTGCCTGAGGTCAGGAGATCATGACTGAATTCTAGGTTTTGGGTGAACTGTTCCTTTACTGATCCTCTGCTGGACCTGAAGAACAAGGTCCTCCCAGGAGAGAAATCTTATCAGTCATGTTGTGTAATGTGGACAAGAATACACTGATAGAGTGTGTGTGTGTGTGTGTGTGTGTGTGTGTGTGACGTACACACACACACACACACACACACACACACACACTCTCACACACACACACACACACACACACACACACACACACACTCACTCAGTCCTGTCAGAGCTCTCATATAAAGACAGACAAACGAGCGGTACCTTGGAGTACGGGTAGTATTCACTGGCCATCCTGTCAGTGAGTTCTGGATCCTGGTGTCGGGTCAGTGGGTCCGTTCAGAGACGTTCATTCTGTTCCTTCGATCGCCCGACTGACTGTGGGAAGCAGCTCGCCTCAGACCTGTCGAGGCATTAACTTTTATTCTTACATGAGCTAATGAGTCCACTCCCAAACCACTCCCTCTGCAGGTATGAGGTGTTTACCTGCTCAGGACTCTGACAGGACGCCGGCCCGCCCAGAGAAGGCTTTATCCTCCTGCTGCAAGCAGGAAGGAGGCGACGCAGAGGCGACTGTGATTTACTGAGGAGGAGAGGAGGACTTTATATCATCAGGAGGAGGAGAGGAGGACTTTATATCATCAGGAGGAGGAGAGGAGGACTTTATATCATCAGGAGGAGGAGAGGAGGACTTTATATCATCGGGAGGAGGAGAGGAGGACTTTATATCATCAGGAGGAGGAGAGGAGGACTTTATATCATCGGGAGGAGGAGAGGAGGACTTTATATCATCAGGATGAGAGGAGGACTTCATATCATCGGGAGGAGGAGAGGAGGACTTTATATCATCGGGAGGAGGAGAGGAGGACTTTATATCATCGGGAGGAGGAGAGGAGGACTTTATATCATCGGGAGGAGGAGAGGAGGACTTTATATCATCGGGAGGAGGAGAGGAGGACTTTATATCATCGGGAGGAGGAGAGGAGGACTTTATATCATCGGGAGGAGGAGAGGAGGACTTTATATCATCAGGAGGAGAGAGGAGGACTTTATATCATCAGGAGGAGGAGAGGAGGACTTTATATCATCAGGAGGAGGAGAGGAGGACTTTATATCATCAGGAGGAGGAGAGGAGGACTTTATATCATCGGGAGGAGGAGAGGAGGACTTTATATCATCAGGAGGAGGAGAGGAGGACTTTATATCATCAGGAGGAGAGGAGGACTTTATATCATCAGGAGGAGGAGAGGAGGACTTTATATCATCAGGAGGAGGAGAGGAGGACTTTATATCATCAGGAGGAGGAGAGGAGGACTTTATATCATCAGGAGGAGGAGAGGAGGACTTTATATCATCAGGAGGAGGAGAGGAGGACTTTATATCATCAGGAGGAGGAGAGGAGGACTTTATATCATCAGGAGGAGGAGAGGAGGACTTTATATCATCGGGAGGAGGAGAGGAGGACTTTATATCATCAGGAGGAGGAGAGGAGGACTTTATATCATCAGGAGGAGAGGAGGACTTTATATCATCAGGAGGAGGAGAGGAGGACTTTATATCATCAGGAGGAGGAGAGGAGGACTTTATATCATCAGGAGGAGGAGAGGAGGACTTTATATCATCGGGAGGAGGAGAGGAGGACTTTATATCATCAGGAGGAGGAGAGGAGGACTTTATATCATCAGGGAGGAGAGGAGGACTTTATATCATCGGGAGGAGGAGAGGAGGACTTTATATCATCAGGAGGAGGAGAGGAGGACTTTATATCATCAGGAGGAGGAGAGGAGGACTTTATATCATCAGGAGGAGGAGAGGAGGACTTTATATCATCAGGAGGAGGAGAGGAGGACTTTATATCATCAGGAGGAGGAGAGGAGGACTTTATATCATCGGGAGGAGGAGAGGAGGACTTTATATCATCAGGAGGAGGAGAGGAGGACTTTATATCATCGGGAGGAGGAGAGGAGGACTTTATATCATCAGGAGGAGGAGAGGAGGACTTTATATCATCAGGAGGAGGAGAGGAGGACTTTATATCATCGGGAGGAGGAGAGGAGGACTTTATATCATCAGGAGGAGAGGAGGACTTTATATCATCGGAGGAGGAGGAGAGGAGGACTTTATATCATCAGGAGGAGGAGAGGAGGACTTTATATCATCAGGAGGAGGAGAGGAGGACTTTATATCATCGGGAGGAGGAGAGGAGGACTTTATATCATCGGGAGGAGGAGAGGAGGACTTTATATCATCAGGAGGAGGAGAGGAGGACTTTATATCATCGAGGAGGAGAGGAGGACTTTATATCATCGGGAGGAGGAGAGGAGGACTTTATATCATCAGGAGGAGGAGAGGAGGACTTTATATCATCAGGAGGAGGAGAGGAGGACTTTATATCATCGGGAGGAGGAGAGGAGGACTTTATATCATCAGGAGGAGGAGAGGAGGACTTTATATCATCAGGAGGAGGAGAGGAGGACTTTATATCATCGGGAGGAGGAGAGGAGGACTTTATATCATCAGGAGGAGGAGAGGAGGACTTTATATCATCGGGAGGAGGAGAGGAGGACTTTATATCATCGGGAGGAGGAGAGGAGGACTTTATATCATCAGGAGGAGGAGAGGAGGACTTTATATCATCAGGAGGAGGAGAGGAGGACTTTATATCATCAGGAGGAGGAGAGGAGGACTTTATATCATCAGGAGGAGGAGAGGAGGACTTTATATCATCAGGAGGAGGAGAGGAGGACTTTATATCATCGGGAGGAGGAGAGGAGGACTTTATATCATCAGGAGGAGAGGAGGACTTTATATCATCAGGAGGAGGAGAGGAGGACTTTATATCATCGGGAGGAGGAGGAGAGGAGGACTTTATATCATCAGGAGGAGAGGGAGGACTTTATATCATCAGGAGGAGGAGAGGAGGACTTTATATCATCAGGAGGAGGAGAGGAGGACTTTATATCATCAGGAGGAGGAGAGGAGGACTTTACATCATCAGGAGGAGGAGAGGAGGACTTCATATCATCAGGAGGAGGAGAGGAGGACTTTATATCATCGGGAGGAGGAGAGGAGGACTTTATATCATCAGGAGGAGGAGAGGAGGACTTTATATCATCGGGAGGAGAGGAGGACTTTATATCATCGGGAGGAGGAGAGGAGGACTTTATATCATCAGGAGGAGGAGAGGAGGACTTTATATCATCGGGAGGAGGAGAGGAGGACTTTATATCATCAGGAGGAGGAGAGGAGGACTTTATATCATCAGGAGGAGAGGAGGACTTTATATCATCAGGAGGAGGAGAGGAGGACTTTATATCATCAGGAGGAGGAGAGGAGGACTTTATATCATCGGGAGGAGGAGAGGAGGACTTTATATCATCAGGAGGAGAGGAGGACTTTATATCATCAGGAGGAGGAGAGGAGGACTTTATATCATCAGGAGGAGGAGAGGAGGACTTTATATCATCAGGAGGAGGAGAGGAGGACTTTATATCATCAGGAGGAGAGGAGGACTTTATATCATCAGGAGGAGGAGAGGAGGACTTTATATCATCAGGAGGAGGAGAGGAGGACTTTATATCATCGGGAGGAGGAGAGGAGGACTTTATATCATCAGGAGGAGGAGAGGAGGACTTTATATCATCGGGAGGAGAGGAGGACTTTATATCATCGGGAGGAGGAGAGGAGGACTTTATATCATCAGGAGGAGGAGAGGAGGACTTTATATCATCGGGAGGAGGAGAGGAGGACTTTATATCATCAGGAGGAGGAGAGGAGGACTTTATATCATCGGGAGGAGGAGAGGAGGACTTTATATCATCAGGAGGAGGAGAGGAGGACTTTATATCATCAGGAGGAGGAGAGGAGGACTTTATATCATCAGGAGGAGAGGAGGACTTTATATCATCAGGAGGAGGAGAGGAGGACTTTATATCATCGGGAGGAGGAGAGGAGGACTTTATATCATCAGGAGGGAGAGGAGGACTTTATATCATCGGGAGGAGGAGAGGAGGACTTTATATCATCGGGAGGAGGAGAGGAGGACTTTATATCATCAGGAGGAGGAGAGGAGGACTTTATATCATCAGGAGGAGGAGAGGAGGACTTTATATCATCAGGAGGAGGAGAGGAGGACTTTATATCATCAGGAGGAGGAGAGGAGGACTTTATATCATCAGGAGGAGGAGAGGAGGACTTTATATCATCAGGAGGAGAGGAGGAGGACTTTATATCATCAGGAGGAGAGGAGGACTTTATATCATCAGGAGGAGGAGAGGAGGACTTTATATCATCAGGAGGAGGAGAGGAGGACTTTATATCATCAGGAGGAGGAGGACTTTATATCATCAGGAGGAGGAGAGGAGGACTTTATATCATCAGGAGGAGGAGAGGAGGACTTTATATCATCGGGAGGAGGAGAGGAGGACTTTATATCATCGGGAGGAGGAGAGGAGGACTTTATATCATCAGGAGGAGGAGAGGAGGACTTTATATCATCGGGAGGAGGAGAGGAGGACTTTATATCATCAGGAGGAGGAGAGGAGGACTTTATATCATCAGGAGGAGGAGAGGAGGACTTTATATCATCAGGAGGAGGAGAGGAGGACTTTATATCATCAGGAGGAGGAGAGGAGGACTTTATATCATCAGGAGGAGGAGAGGAGGACTTTATATCATCAGGAGGAGGAGAGGAGGACTTTATATCATCAGGAGGAGGAGAGGAGGACTTTATATCATCGGGAGGAGGAGAGGAGGACTTTATATCATCAGGAGGAGGAGAGGAGGACTTTATATCATCAGGAGGAGGAGAGGAGGACTTTATATCATCAGGAGGAGGAGAGGAGGACTTTATATCATCAGGAGGAGGAGAGGAGGACTTTATATCATCAGGAGGAGGAGAGGAGGACTTTATATCATCAGGAGGAGAGGAGGACTTTATATCATCAGGAGGAGGAGAGGAGGACTTTATATCATCAGGAGGAGGAGAGGAGGACTTTATATCATCAGGAGGAGAGGAGGACTTTATATCATCAGGAGGAGGAGAGGAGGAGGGAGGACTTTATATCATCAGGAGGAGAGGAGGACTTTATATCATCGGGAGGAGGAGAGGAGGACTTTATATCATCAGGAGGAGAGGAGGACTTTATATCATCAGGAGGAGGAGAGGAGGACTTTATATCATCAGGAGGAGGAGAGGAGGACTTTATATCATCAGGAGGAGGAGAGGAGGACTTTATATCATCAGGAGGAGGAGAGGAGGACTTTATATCATCAGGAGGAGGAGAGGAGGACTTTATATCATCGGGAGGAGAGGAGGACTTTATATCATCAGGAGGAGGAGAGGAGGACTTTATATCATCAGGAGGAGGAGAGGAGGACTTTATATCATCAGGAGGAGAGGAGGACTTTATATCATCAGGAGGAGGAGAGGAGGACTTTATATCATCAGGAGGAGGAGAGGAGGACTTTATATCATCGGGAGGAGAGGAGGACTTTATATCATCAGGAGGAGGAGAGGAGGACTTTATATCATCAGGAGGAGGAGAGGAGGACTTTATATCATCTCGTCTGTGGATCAGTCCGTCTGAATCCTCTGTGAGCTGAAACAAACAGTGACTCACCTTGTTTCTTCCTGTAAGATGGTTCTTTCACAATAAAACCCCCAGACTTGATGCAACATGGATCTCCTGCCTCACCTTCAGTAAATACTGCGTTACCCAACACAATACCTGCCCTCCAGGTACAAGTCCAGGTGCATGTAGTGATGATGTTCCCCTCAGGTGTCACTGTTAGAACTGATCCTCTGACCTTTCATGGAGCGCCACCATCAGGTCAACACGTGTCCAACACTTCAGTTAATGAGCTGATGTTAGCATGCTAACACGCTAATCTAAGATGGTGTTAAACATTAGCATGTTAGCACTATGTGCTTGAATGGACTGCAGACTCTTCGTGTTTGTCAGCCCTGAGTAGTGTCTGCAGGTCGTCCTCTGATAGGACAGCGAGGCCTGAGAGGTGAACCAGGAGTCACACCGTCCAGATGCTGCTGCTGGTTCATGAGACAGAAAGAAGTGAAGGAGACTCCTGAAACCTGAAAGCCTGGTCACAAGAAAAGGAACTGAGAGCATCGTCTGGGTAGTTTTATTTAGTTTGAGAGGATTACAGACAAATCTCACAGCATGAACAGACTTTATTATTTAGATTTCCGTTTTTTACAGGAACATCAGAGTGTCGATTAAAGTGTTGGACCTCCATGTGCTGGCTGACTATGTGAGGCGGACTGCGGAGGCGGACCGGGATCCCTCTGCTCGTCTGAATGGATGCGGGGCGGTGGTGTGAGATGTGGGTCTGGACAGGATCTCGTCTTTCTTCTGGTTGTACAGCTCCTGCTGGATCAGACCCTGCTGATACTCCCTGTCAGCCTCAGCTCTCTGCTCGCACCGAAGCTGCTGCTGCTGCTGCAACTGAGCCTTCAGGTCGGCCTGATACGCCTCACGGGTCTGCTGCTGACTGCAAGGACGACCAGAGACGAGTTCAGGACCAACAGAGACGAGTTCAGGATCAACAGAGACGAGTTCAGAAACAGAGATGAGTTCAGGATCAACAGAGACGAGTTCAGGACCAACAGAGACGAGTTCAGGATCAACAGAGACGAGTTCAGGATCAACAGAGACGAGTTCAGGACGACCAGAGACGAGTTCAGGAACAGACACGAGTTCAGGACCAACAGACACGAGTTCAGGAACAGACACGAGTTCAGGACCAACAGAGACGAGTTCAGAAACAGAGACGAGTTCAGGACCAACAGAGACGAGTTCAGGACCAACAGAGACGGGTTCAGGACCAACAGAGACGAGTTCAGGACCAACAGAGACGGGTTCAGAACCAACAGAGACGGGTTCAGAAACAGAGACGAGTTCAGGACCAACAGAGACGAGTTCAGGACCAACAGAGACGAGTTCAGGACCAACAGAGACGAGTTCAGGACCAACAGAGACGGGTTCAGGACCAACAGAGACGGGTTCAGGACCAACAGAGACGAGTTCAGGACCAACAGAGACGGGTTCAGAAACAGAGACGGGTTCAGAAACAGAGACGGGTTCAGAAACAGAGACGGGTTCAGGACCAACAGAGACGGGTTCAGAAACAGAGACGGGTTCAGGACCAACAGAGACGAGTTCAGGACCAACAGAGACGGGTTCAGGACCAACAGAGACGAGTTCAGGACCAACAGAGACGAGTTCAGGACCAACAGAGACGAGTTCAGGACCAACAGAGACGAGTTCAGGACCAACAGAGATGAGTTCAGGACTACAGAGACGAAGTTCAGAAACAGAGACGAGTTCAGGATCAACAGAGACGGGTTCAGGACCAACAGAGACGGGTTCAGGACCAACAGAGACGGGTTCAGGACCAACAGAGACGGGTTCAGGACCAGACAGTGTGCATCCTGGATGATTGTTAACGTACCGTCTTTTCTCCTCCTCGTCCATCAGCTTCATCTCCTCCATCGCTCTGTTCAGCTCGTCTCTCTCTGTGGACAGCTCCACTTGTTTCTGCTGGTTCAGGTCCACTGCAGGACAGGAGGACAGAGGACACAGGACAGGAGGACAGAGGACACAGGACAGGAGGACACAGGACACAGGACAGGAGGACAGAGGACAGGAGGACACAGGACAGGAGGACAGAGGACAGGAGGACACAGGACAGAGGACAGGAGGACACAGGACACAGGACAGGAGGACAGAGGACACAGGACAGGAGGACAGAGGACAGGAGGACACAGGACACAGGACAGGAGGACAGAGGACAGGAGGACAGGAGGACACAGGACAGGAGGACAGGAGGACACAGGACACAGGACAGGAGGACACAGGACACAGGACAGAGGACACAGGACAGAGGACACAGGACAGAGGACAGGAGGACACAGGACACAGGACAGGAGGACAGAGGACAGGAGGACACAGGACAGGAGGACACAGGACAGGAGGACAGGAGGACACAGGACAGGAGGACACAGGACAGGAGGACAGGAGGACAGAGGACAGGAGGACACAGGACAGGAGGACAGGAGGACACAGGACAGGAGGACACAGGACACAGGACAGGAGGACAGAGGACAGGAGGACACAGGACAGGAGGACACAGGACAGGAGGACAGGAGGACACAGGACAGGAGGACACAGGACACAGGACAGGAGGACACAGGACAGGAGGACAGGAGGACACAGGACAGAAGGACACAGGACAGGAGGACAGGAGGACACAGGACAGGAGGACACAGGACAGGAGGACAGGAGGACACAGGACAGGAGGACACAGGACACAGGACAGGAGGACAGAGG
>CM077800.1:831452-846434 GCA_039737535.1 Lagodon rhomboides
AGCTGATGAAGCTGATCGATCAGCGACGCCATCACGCTCACTCTTCTTCTCTGTTTGCTGCTGCAGACACAGCCTGCCTGTGATGAAGTTTGACCGATGTGGCGACAGCAGCTCCTTCACGTCTGGTCGCAGCTCTGTGCCGACGCTCTGGTCAGGTTTAGACTCAGAACACTTGGTCTGGGTCAGAACACTTCATGGTTTGGGTTAAAATGACCTGTTCTGTCGCCACAGAAACAGCTTTAAATGTCTCCGGCTGTTTGGCGTCCAGGCTGGAGCTCCGGGATAAAATGTGAGCAGTCAACATTTCTACAAACCACAGAAACCTCCAAGGTTGACATTTGTACCGACACGTGGCAGATCACGTTATATTCTTATCAGTCACCCGTCGCAGCCGGAGGCGGAGGAAACAGCCGACCGTGGTTCAAATCACACCGCTGGATGTTTTTAAAGACACCCGGAGACGGTTTAGTGACAACATTTATTTTTTAGTTGAAGTTGGACCGTCACATCTGTGATCGTGGTGACCAGAACCATGATGTTTTCTGACCCTGACGAGACTGTGAGCGTTGTGACAAGAGAGGAAGAGAAAGTCCAACCTGACAGAACAAGATGTTTCACTGATCTGCAGGAACATTTATTCTGGTGGAGAGTTAAAAAAGAAACTGCAGGTCCAGCTGAGCCTCACGACCACATCTGACAGGACAACACGCACACACACACACGCACACACACACACACACACACACACACACACACACACACAGAGCGACAGTGTGACGGACAACATGTAATTAAAAACAAAACAAAAGGAACAATTACAGATGTAATCAGTCGTCTGATCGTCACTCAGTGAAAGGTCAGAAATGTTTGTAAAAACAAAGTAAATTAATTAGACGTGGTTGTCAGGAAGCTTTATTTTGAAAGTCTAACAGGACCGCAAAGTTCTTCTAGCCAAACTGATGCAGGAGCTGCAGGTGAACTTCTGGATCAGCTGTCACGACTTCATTATTTTAAACTGTTAAAATCGTAACAGTCGTATGGATTCTTGAGTAACAGCTGAAAATGTGTCGTCACCAAAGTCTCTGACCTGAATAAAGCTTTGAGTTGAACTTGTGCTCCATTGAGACAGAACCAACTGACCCAGTCTGGAAATCAGACAATCAGAATCAAGTTGATTCTGAAGTCTTCATCGGCCTCGTACCGACAGGAGGCGGGAGGACGATGTGACGGAACGCTGTCAACATCATCTTTATCAAGTCAGTTGAAGTAATCGTTTGTGATTCTGTGTAATTACGGACAGAAACTCACAATAACTCTCGTCCTGTACAGGTGAGATGAATCCTCAGAGGGACGATGACACTGAGACACTGAGAGCAGGCGAGGACAGACTCAGTATTTACATCTCGCTCGCTAATTACTGAAGACGCTCGCTCAGAAACAGACGGTTCTGCAGACTCAGCCTGACCGTGAGAGCAACAACACTGCAAGTGTGCAGCAGAAGACGAGTGAGCGACCAGAACCGATCCGATGTGATCGACACATCTCACACAGCGCTCCAGTTCTACAGTCCTGAGATCTGTCTTCTTCTACCTGCTCGGTCCACCTGTGGGACAACAACTGTCTGCTGTCGTCAGGCCGCAGCCGACTTGTATCTGCATCATCAAATCAATAATCACGTTCTAAATGTTGGAAAATAGAGACGACTTCTAATGTGTTTCTGTCCAAAGTTTCAGCTTTTTATTGTAAATGATGCAAAAAATCATCAAAGTCGAGCTGCCTACGATATAGAACGGATACGTTATCATGACCTGAACGACTTCATCAACATCTTTACATTTCAGAACATGCTAAAGAAATGTTGGTGGTTGTGCAGTTTGAGCTGTAACAGTCAGTCAGCTGTGGAGATGCTGCCTGTGGATCACACAGCTGTTTCCCTCTGATCCAGTCTTCCTGCGATGCTAAGCTAACCAGCTTTTTGCTGTATCCTCATATTTATTATGGATCCCTCTGCTTTCCTCAGATCAGCCCTCCTCCACCTCTGAGTGGAGGAGCTCACGGAGCTCTGCTCGTCTCTTCTCTCTCGTGTGTTTCTGATCCAGAGGTTTATGAGACTCTGCAGCTGAAGAGGTCGGTGTGTTTACCGGGGAGACTACAGTTTACAACCTGCTGCATCAGCTCCATGAACCCAGACAGCCACTGAACACAGTCAGGAAACAGCATGCTCGCTCGCTCATTCTGGACGTGTTTGTGCTTCATCGTGGCTCGCTGACCTCCCTCTGGAAGTCCAGCGGACCAGAACCATGAGAGATTGTCGATGTATTTAGCAAGAACTTATTTCTTGAAATCAGATGATCAGAACCAGGTTTTCATCGTCTCACACCACCAGAGGACGGGAGGACAAAGTGAAGTGAGGCTGCCAAGACATCAGATTCTCACCACACAAACTACATCACCAAAGGAATTCATGATAACGACATTATTGTGATGTTTAGCGGCACTACGTCAGTAGCCGGTACGTATACGAAGTGGTAGCTGCTGTCACTGTGTTTTCTTCTCTTTATCCAGTTTTCCTGGCGACTGGCCACCAGGGTGGAGCTGCATCACCACCACCTTTATCCTTATCATCTTGATGTCAATGTTTCATTTTTAAATATCACGATTGTGGTTATCTGTATATTTAGAAAGATACTCAGCTCCGTGCTGTTTCTAACTGACTTCACATATGAATCAATAGAAGATAATTTATTTGTGAGCCTTCCTTTGAACAGTGTTTGTGTAGTATTGAAACCATATTTCACACAGTCTCCTGATCTTCAGCCCTCAGAGACTCTTCCTGCCTCCATCACTGCATTCAACATGAATTCACCCACAGCGAGTCGACCAATCAGCGCCGCTCGTTCTCAAGGACACTTCCTCTGCAGTCGCGGCAGGAGGGCGGCGACTGCTCGTTCACTCCCTCCACTTCAAACTTCTCTAACCTTTAAAGCCAGTCGTTATCAATCAAACATGCAATTTTGACCCAAGAGAGTGCGAGATTTCTTTCCAATTAAACACTCCAGCAGCTGATTTCACTGATTAGTTCCTCCTCCCCTTCGACTATAATCACCGAAACGAGCCGCGTCGAGTCTTCCAGGGAGCAGGAACAGCGGGTCACGATCACACCTGATTGGCCGCTGAAGGCCACACGTCTCACCTGCAGAGAGCGTCGGAGCGGCAGGTCCGCCGGAGCTCCAGGCAGCTGGGTCGGTGCCGCTCCTGGTGCGAGCAGGACGGGACGATGGTGCGGCGGCGCCGCTCGGCGCACGCCTGGTCCGGGCACGAGCAGAACAGCAGAGGGTAGCTCAGCTCCCATGAGACCCGCTCGAAGAACTGACGCAGGGCCTGAGACAGACGGAGACACAGACGGAGACAGACGGAGACACAGACGGAGACAGACGGAGACAAGGACGGAGACAGACGGAGACACAGACGGAGACACAGACGGAGACAGACGGAGACACAGATGGAGACACAGATGGAGACACAGATGGAGACAGACGGAGACACAGACGGAGACAGACAGAGACAGACGGAGACACAGATGGACACAGACGGAGACAGACGGAGACACAGACGGAGACAGACGGAGACACAGACGGAGACACAGAGTGGAGACACAGACGGAGACACAGATGTAACGGAGACACAGGGTGGAGACAGACGGAGACACAGACAGAGACAGATGGAGAAACAGACGGAGACAGACGGAGACACAGATGGACACAGACGGAGACAGACGGAGACACAGATGGACACAGATGGAGACAGACGGAGACACAGACGGAGACACAGATGGACACAGATGGAGACACAGACGGACACAGATGGAGATAGACGGAGACACAGACGGAGACACAGATGGAGACAGACGGAGACACAGACGGAGACACAGACGGAGACACAGATGGAGACAGACGGAGACAGATGGAGACACAGACGGAGACAGACGGAGACACAGACGGAGACACAGACGGAGACACAGATGGAGACAGACGTAGACAGACGGAGACACAGACGGAGACAGACGGAGACACAGACGGAGACACAGACGGAGACAGACGGAGACACAGACGGAGACACAGACGGAGACACAGACGGAGACAGACGGAGACAGACGGAGACACAGACGGAGACACAGACGGAGACAGACGGAGACACAGATGGAGACAGACGGAGACAGACGGAGACACAGACGGAGACACAGACGGAGACAGACGGAGACAGACGGAGACACAGACGGAGACACAGACGGAGACAGACGGAGACACAGACGGAGACACAGACGGAGACAGACGGAGACACAGATGGACACAGACGGAGACAGACAGAGACAGATGGAGACACAGACGGAGACACAGACGGAGACAGACGGAGACAGACGGAGACACAGACGGAGACAGACGGAGACACAGGGTTAATCGTCTCTCATCACAGCTGTTATGTGACAGAATTGATCAGAAGCTCACTGAGGTCAGATCCTGAACACACTTTCATTACTGCCACTAAAGATCAGTTAGAGTGAAGGAGAGGAAGAGAAATCACATTTAGCAGTTAGCAGCACAGCGAGAGACGAAGCGAGAGACGAAGCAGAAAATGAAACGTTAATAACCTTAAATCAGCAGCCGGCAGTGACGAGGAGGATCAGATCCTTCTCTGATGAGAGAGTGCTAATAACTCTGTGGAGGAACTTCTACACATTCACAGTCCTGCTCAGGTCTTCACTGAAAGGCGAACGCCACCAATGTTTGGATGTTTCAGACTTGTACATGTGACCTTTGCTTAGCAGCTTACAGCCATTTACATCTTTTACTGACCGTGTCTGTGTCCAAAACAGATCAGATGTGAACAGGAAGTCAGATCACAGAGGAAGAAACTACGCTGGTTTCCTGACGGATCGATGCTGATCGATCACGTTCACTCAAACAAAACTCCACTTTACATGAGTTTTTAGGATTATTGGGTCAAAAGTCATTAAAACATTTGAAGAACGATGTCAGTGTGGGTAATGTAGGCGCTAGGTTTGTAACAGGAAGATTAACAGTTTGAGTGAAAAGTTGAATCTCTAAATCTCACTGCTGTTTATGTTTTGTGCGTTTCTGTTGAATTATTAACATCGTTTTAACTTGAATATTAAAGATGATGATCTTGTTTCCATTTGTTTGTTTGATCTATTACAAACACAGAAAACTGACAGATCTGAAGAGATGAGCATCGTATCACCGTCTGTGATGTTTTGTTCTTAACAAGGTTCAAGTCAGTAATTATATTAAAGATCAAGACGCTGAGCTTAGACGTTTCTGAAGGATTCTCCTGCTTCTCATCTGAGTTTGAGTTGGAGTTGTTCTTCTCGCTGCAGGTCTGAATCACAAGTTCTCCTCCAACATTTCTCCAAATGTGAAGAAATGAAGAAAATACCTGCAGCACGTCTGAACTCTTCTTCTGTCTGCTATCTGAGATAAAACATCTAAATATCGAAAAGATAAAAAGAGATCTGTGCACCAACCTTCTGACATCTTTTCCGGCTGCACGGCTCCTGATTGGCCAGAGAGGGCTGCGGGGGCGTGGCCTTGCTGCAGATGGAGTTGTAGGCGGACCGGAGGCGTTTACACGTCTCGTTGAGGTTGCACGCCTCGGCCGCTGTCCCAGACAGGGGTTACAGGGTTTCCCCGCCTCGGAGCAGGGGCTCATCCTCGACAGCGACGAGTCTGAACCGGAGAGAAGAGAAGATCCGATCACATCACAGAACCTGAGCTGTTCGGACCAGCTGATGGTGGTGCTGTTTGGGCTGAACATTAATAGAAAAAGATGATTATTTCCTTCAGTGTGAACTGAGTCAAACACAAACATCACAGTTACGGAGCGACCTGACTTCAATCAATCAGAATCAATGTTTTCAAGGGCGAGAAGCTGTTACGAGTCATTATTCATCAGCAGACAAAGAAACCGTCCACGTGGGACGCAGCAGGAAGCTAAAGCACACAGCTGAAGGCCTGCAGAGGCTCGGTTCTCAAACCACAGAGACACTTTAAATGACTCCATATTTTATTCTACCTGTATCGCTGCTGGCTGGTCATCATGTTCATGTGAAGGCACGAACAGGATGAGACTTTACTGACGAGGACAGTCTGTTAAATGTAAGACTGAAGATAGATGACATGATGACTCCCTACGTGCCTGAGAGGAAGCGATGCATCACACGGCTGCAGCTGATCCTGAGTCAGCTGATCCTGAGTCAGCTGATCCTGAGTCAGCTGATCCTGAGTCAGCGAGCTGCAGACCTGTGGTGAGTACTGATCACAGCTGGAGCCACTGGGAGCCGATCCGATCTGAAGTGGAGATGAAGTGTAATAAACTGACATAGAGCAGATCAGAGCTCGCTGGGTAAAATACATCAGCAGACGGACGGTCAGCGGACGAGTCCGAGTCTTTAATGCTGAAGAGCTGCTGAGAGGCTGGAGACACGAGATGATCTCTGTTCAGACCTACAGAAACACTCTGCTGCCACAGAGCCGAGCATCTTCTCTCTCAGAGGATCTCTGGTCCAGTTCAGACTTTCCTTCTGTCCTCTCTGATCTGACATGAGGGACAGCTGAGTCCTGTGGACGTCTCGTCAGCGACAGGTGACCATGAGGAGATGTTTCTACACCTGCAGTGAGGAGCTGCACTGAGCCGGCTGACATGAAGGAGAGCAGCGCCGCGACTACCGACCCGGTAGATCAGCCCGGCTCGGCCCAGATGCTGATGGTTAGTACCAGTGTGCTGACAGAACTCAGCTGTGGGCTGAACATCAGGTGGTCTGTAGTGAGTCAGAACTTCTCAAACAGAACCAGTGTTTCACCGCGGCTCAGTGTCACGACGTCTGATGAAGCTGCTGACTCGGCTGTAAACTCTCAGTCCAGTTTAATATTTAAACAGAACCAGGAGTGTGGTTACTACAACGAAAACTATCAGCTGTCCTGACTGTCCTCCTCCTCTGCTGTTTGAGGAACATCACAGGTCCTGATGGGGAAGGAAACAGGAAGCAGGATCACTTCCTGCAGGATGTATATTTTCTGCATGAACAGATTTTGCAGGAGACTTGTCGAAAATTACTCCAAATTGTGGCTCAGTTATCCACAGTGAGCCTGAAATGATCTTAAAGCTGCCAGAAAATATTAACATTTCCATTCCACATGCAAACATTTCGACCAGCAGCAGCAGCAGCATCACCTCACAGCGTCTGAGTGAAGCAGCCGGCTCTTCAGACCTGAGATGGTATCTGCTGCCTCCACAGCCGGTCAGAGCGAGCAGAGGAGGAAGGTGCTGCACAGATCTGCTTACATGTGTGAATGTCACATCACCGTGTCAAGTGTGAACACACAACGTCCAACACATCCAATTACACAAGTCTAATGGAAAAGACAACTGTGGCCTCGGCCTGTGAAAGCCCTTTAGAGTGTGGCGTGACGGCTGCACACTCATCCAGCGGTAATGCATATTTTTATTAGTAACATAGCAACAACTGCAGAGAAACGTCCTCTGGGCTCGGCTGAAGCCACAGTGTGACGCCGTCATCTGTAATCTGTGTTCACTGTGTTCAAACATACAAATCAACTGTCGATATGAACTTTGGAAACAGGAAGAGGACGTGATGACGGAGCTTCAGATCAAACAAAAGGGATGACAGCATCATCGTTGGGCTCCTCAGCAGACCTGGAGGTTACGAGATGCAGACTTTGGGACCAGAAAGGATCCGTTATATTCATCCTCTGAGATCCTGATCAGTGAAATCAGACAGACCTCTCGGAGATGTTTCTCACAGCGTTCTCTCTGGTCGTGAGTTCGATCTTCTCCACACTAATGCAGCGATGTGACTGTAGAATATAGAGAGAATATCTAGTAGCTGCTAACATGCTAACACCAGCGTACCTGCTGATGGAAGAGGCAGCGTGATGACAGAAACAATTAAAGGTTGTATCAACGATTCTGGGCAGAAACATAAATGATCACATTCGTCTGCTTTTTCCTCACGAAAAAAACACGTCTCTGTAGGAAGCCGAGGCTCCGAGATCGCAGACAAACACAAATGGAACTACCAACAACTCAAAAGCAAAAGAAACAGTGTTCCAACCAATCACAGACGAGGGGTGGGTGTTGTGGTGTCTCACGCGAAGTGGTCACCAAAGGAGGTCAGCTGACGGTGTTATCAGAAGCTAGAATGGCGGAATCAATACCCAAGAAGAGAAAGAGTGAGAGAATACCAGCGTGTATTCTCCAAGACCAGAATAAGTATCAGGAAGGCCACGGAAAGATGGAAGGAAGTAAAAGAACTAAAAGGATTTAAATCGGATGCCGAGCTCGCGCTGTTTCTTCTGGACATGTGAGTAGCAGCCAACTGCTAGCACTGCTAGCACTGCTAGCACTGCTAGCACTGCTAGCGTGTTGCTTGTTGACTTGTTTGGATGTGAAATGTGACCGAAGCTCGTCTAAATCTGGAGAGGTCTAGCAAACGTAGATGAAGTAATGCTGAACAGAGTGAATATCAGAGTTAGAAATGTGAGTTGTGTTTGTTAGCTAGTAGCGTTCATGGTCATGCACATTCACGAAAATGCACGTCCATGATCATTTTCAAAACACGGGAGGGAGGGAGGGGCTAGCTGGCTCTGTTTGTTTGGGATCTCGCAACGGACGTGAGGGCAACCAGGATCGCTGATACAACCTTTAAACCCAGCAGTGTTCTCCATCACAGTGAGCTGGATGAAACTTGAAACCCTGAAGCTTCTCGGACAGATTCTGAGCCGTCGTCAGAGATGAAGATGTCCTCACTAACTGAAAGTCAAATTATGGATCATGGCGGCTGGACGTGTTGGACGCTGGTCTGCTGGTCTGTTGGCTGAAAGGTGGCGGCAGGTCGCTGTTTATCCCTCTGATGGATGTGCTGAGTGTCAGAGAGCGAGGGGTGACGGAGAGGCCACGGCTGCCAGCTGTCATCACCTCCGCCTGTGATGTCACATCTAATTAAATATGAGTACGACTGCAATCAGCGTGTGTGTGTGTGTGTGTGTGTGAGTGTGTGTGTAGCGTGGTGTTTGTAGTTTCAGTCTGTTCACTGATGCTGCTTCTCCTGCTGGTGACCTTGAGCAAACACACACACACACACACACACACACACACACACACACCTGGACGCCTCCCTGTTCTCTGTATGTAGTTTACAGGAGGAGAACGACTGTCGAGCTTCACAGTATTTTATTATCGCTGACAAACTCTCCTCCAGTGAAACACAGTTTTCTTCACATTCAAACATCTACTGGCAGTTAAACACACACACACACACACACACACACACACACACACACACACACACACACACACACACACACGGAGCCCTGAGCTGTGTAGATAAACAGCAGTGTATCAGTGTGTTTCCAGGAAAAAGGCTGATTTGGTGTCGAGGCGTTGTTGCTGAATGAAACCAGATGCTGTATTCTCCTCTGGTGACACAATCATCCTTCTTCTTCTCTCCTCTGACAGTCAGAACTGTTCTGCCGGGTCGTTATGAGGATGTTTGACACGGACGATATGTCCACACGTCTTCCATCACCTCTGTCAGTACAACACGATGGTTACCAGACAGCCCAGTCGACAGGATGAAATGTTGGTGCTTTACATTTATGCAAACTGAAATATTATCCAACAAATTGACATTTCTACAATACAGTTCGCATCATATATCACATTCAGATGACATGTATATGAGCTGAGCTGCATGTCAGGAGGAGAGAAGGCTGGAAACATGATTCAACATCTGTAAGCGTGAAACAACTCAATATTTTTAACGCATTTTAAGACAAAACCTGACCTTTACTCACACTAACCAGCTGTTTTTCTGACTAAACCTGTCCAGACGTTAAGCAGAGTGTTGTCACAACATAAAATTGAAAGTTAAACCTAAAGAAATGTAAAGTTTCAACATGTCTGTGGTCTGTAGAACATGTAAACTGCCAACATTAAAGCCTGATTCATGCTCATGTGTTGAATCTACTCCGTCTCTAGCCGTTTTTCTTCTGGGCAGTAAGCCACCAATCTGCCGTCCTTTTGGTGGCTCGCTACGCGGATTTAGACAGAAGGTGGTAAATTGGTGGTCTGTTTTGTTCCACCAGTTTTGCCCCTCGGAGGGTAACGTTACACTTATTTGCGCCTCCATTGCTGTAAATCCGAGGCGGCAATGTGGTGGCAAATGCTGAGATGGGCGGAGGTGTGGATGACGTGCACTGCTGCGCACCCACAGCCGGGAGTTTTAAAACCAGGAAACAGCTGATCACAGCAGTCAGTTCGTCACTTCATCCACCAAGATGAGCAGCTGGAAAGCCGCTGAGATCCGGGAGATGCTCAGCGTCTCCTCGCTCTCTGTAGCTGTCTTGGTTGTCCGCTTGTTGTTGTAGCGGCGAGCTAATAGCGGTCGCTACTTTCAAATTAAAAGCCCCCCGCTAAGAACCCAGTTCTAAACTCCGATGGGGTGCAGTGTAAAGCTCTTATTTTGAAGACAAATTCAACCTGCTTCTCTTCACGCCCAACTTCCTGCTTCACGTCACGTCACATGTTGACACCTACCAGAGGAGGAAAAGTGGAGGCTGTTTGGAAAAGGAGGAATATTACACCTCCCTTTTAGACAGACTAGGCGGCACATTGCAGCCTTTACCTTGCTGCACATGTGCCTCCTTTTCTATCTAAAAGGGGCTACTGTGGCTTGATGTGTTGTTGATTGTTGGATTCTCGTTGAGGTTGAAGTTTTTCCATCTTCTCTTCATCCTGTTTATTTCAGTGAGGCGGGTCAGACGTTGTAAATTGGTTTCTTTGCTCTTGTTTTCACGTCCTAGTCAGATTAGTTTTTCTCTTGTTCTGGCCTTTGTCCCCCTGAATTCAGTTCTCAGCTCCGTTTGTTTGAAGCTCGTTGTAAATAAACTGCTCAGCTGGTGAATCTCAGCAGTCCGTCTCTCTCTGGATGTCGAGGACCTGAAGACGATGAGGATTTTTCAGTCTCTCGTCCTGGAAAAGACACAACAACGACCGTCCTGCGTTTATCTCAGGCTCGATCCACCATCACAACATTTCTGACTGATACGAACCAGCATCGTTATTCCAAAAATGTCACAACCTGAAAAACTTTGGACAAACTTTTTCCCATCTTTCGTCACTCTTCATTATTGTCACATAAACAATATTATAGCCCGAAATTATCCATAATATCAATTTCTATGCAGATGACACTGCGCTGTGCATTCAGGTATATCAAGATTAAAATGAGCCTTTCACATTTTTCAAACATTTGCACAGAGACAAGTTTAAACTGAGTGCTGATAAAACAAAGGAAGCTTTATTCTCAGCAGTCCATCTTTCCACTTCACACGATGGCTCTGAACTGAATTCGCCCAAAGGTATAAATATCTGGGAAATTATTTCGACAACAGTCTCACTTCTCCGCAGCACCTGGAGCAACAGAAACTAGAGATAAAATGGGTTTCTAATATCAGAGGAAAGCCTGTCGGTGTCTGCAGGGAGATGATGTAACACGTCTACTTTCTACGGAGATCTGCTTTATTCTCCTTGATGCAGTTTCATCAGAATCACTGCTTTGTGTTTCGTTACCGGAGACAAATATCGTCTTTGCACTGTGGACCAACGTCACCTGGTCCTCACTGACGACAGCAGGGAAACAACATGATTAGTCATAAAGGTCTCCGACAGAAGCCGCCTGACATTTAAACATCTAAAACCGGCGCAGTCCCATCAGGTACTGAACATGGACCGACTCAGAACTTCATAAATGGACTCATCACAGGACGACTTGTCTTATCTCACTTCCTGATGTCTAAACTTTTAAACTGTGATTGAAGAGTTAAAGTATAAATAGTTTAAACTTGAGTAAAAAGTCTTGAAAAAACAGGTTGATGTCGACGAAGATCTTCTCTGTGCAGCTGAGCTTTGAGTGAAGAGTCACAAGAGCATTTAAAACCCCACATTTCTCAGAGAAATCCAGTTGATCAGTGTATTTGCACTTAAACCTGTCGCCCTGCTGTGGATCAGTACCAGAACACGCTGATCCGAGCCGCTGGAGACGGATTCTGTTGGTTTGTTGGCTCGTGCCGCAGCAGAACGACGTCCGTCGGTGCATTTAAAGAAACGTTTTGCTGTGTACGTTGTGTTTGAGCTAAATCTGCAGGAATATCTCCACATTCTCATTCTGAGCGAGCTGCAGGCTCATCGCGTCCCTCTGCACATCCAAACACACACTTTGAAGTCAGCACAGCGCGAGAACAACCAGGGTTTAACTGCACCGGCCCGGAAAGCTAAATGAAAGCAGCTCGGCGCCGCGGAGCTTTGTGAGGCGCTCGTTATGCACAACGCACGAGGACGTGTTCGGGGGTGAGCTTCACGCTCGTACGTAAACTCTCAGCGTTCCTTTCCTTACGACTGCATTAAGGCAGGAAACAATTAAACGAACCCGTCGGGTCTCCGAGGAGCCGCCGGCAGCTCGGCACATCGCAGCGTATTGATTCAGCAAGTCAAACAGACTTCCACCTCTGGAAGCACAGCGGCTTAACGCTGGCAGCCGCTCTGCCGAGGCTGAAGCAGCTCTTAATGACCGCAGATTAAAAACTCCACAGTAACTCCGCCGGCTCTCCACTCCGCAGGTTAATACGAGTCTGTCAGGCTGTCAGAGTTCGCTCTGCTCCAGCTTCCTGCTCAAAATCTGAATGAGGAAAACTACACGAACGACTCGAATGAAAAGAGCGTAAATACAGAATATAGTAGAAGAACAGCTGATCTGAAATCAGCCCCACTGAGAGACGACCAGATGTTTGAGGCGGATTTACTGAAGTGAACAGAAGCAGAGAGAGAAGCTGAGTCCTGAATCTACAGACTCATCATATATATACAGCACAATAGTGTCATAGTTATCTCAAGGAAATTGAATCGAACGCAACTGGATTTGGTTTTTGTCTTGAAGACGTTTCACCTCTCATCCGAGAGGTGAAACGTCTTCAAGACAAAAACCAAATCCAGTTGCGTTCGATTCAATTTCCTTGAGATAACTGTGACCTGGATGAATGAGAATATTCACAAGCTTGTTAGTGTCATAGTGTTAATAAACTCAACCAACACGTGCAGCAACAGACGTCCATGAAACACAAACTATTTTAATATAAACTAAGTGATTTAAGTTCACATCCAGACAGACGAGGTGAGCTCCACCTGCTCATTGCTGAAAAAAGCACGAGAAACAACAGAATATGACGCTAATTTGTCTTTTAAGGTTAAATATGAAACACTTTTGGAGGTAAAGGTGCGTTTCATTTGTTCATCCCGTTGCCATGACTCCCAGGAGAGAGTCAGCAGGTGGGAGGAAACGTAACGTGAAGAGAACTTTAGAGTTTCAGGAGTCGTGGTGGTCGTTCAGCTGGTCACCGTCGAAGAGGAGACACTTGTTCGAGTTTGACCACAGGATCATTTATGTTTATTTGCCCGAAGCAGCTGGATTACTTTACTGTACGTCAGATATCAGCTATCTCAAGGAAACTGAATCGAATGCAACTGGATTTGGTTTTTGTCTTGAAGACGTTTCACCTCTCATCCGAGAGGTGAAAACGTCTTCAAGACAAAAACCAAATCCAGTTGCATTCCATTCAATTTCCTTGAGTTAACTGTGACCTGGATGAATGAGAATATTCACAAGCTTGTTAGTGTCATAGTGTTAATAAACTCAACCAACACGTGCAGCAACAGACGTCCATGAAACACAAACAATTTTAATATAAACTAAGGGATTTAAGTTCACATCCAGACAGACGAGTTGAGCTCCACCTGCTCATTGCTGAAATAAGCACAAGAAACAACAGAATATGACGCTAATTTGTCTTTTAAGATGAAATATGAAACACTTTTGGGGTTAAAGGTGCGTTTCATTTGTTCATCCCGTTGCCATGACTCCCAGGAGAGAGTCAGCAGGTGGGAGGAAACTTAACCTGAGTTTCAGGAGTCGTGGTGGTCGTTCAGCCACAGGATCATTTATGTTTAATCGCCCGAAGCGGCTGGATTACTTTACTGTACGTCAGATATGAACTATTTAATACACAAGCTGCTGGAGTCTTTGTGCTGCGACGCGACAGTCAAGCTATGTCACCACCTCGTCCTTAGTGTTCGAGTGATGTGTCTGACTCTTTAACGTCCTGACACAACATCAGCTGTGAGCAAACAAAGGCAGCCGTCCTGATGAATTAAGAATAAGTGCGGAGGAAAGCGTCTTGGCTTCATCGCCAGACAGACTCCTGGAAGCATCAGGACTCAGGTTCAGCATCCGAACCCTCCTTCACCGAGACGCCTCACAGCTGAGGAGCCTGATTGTGTGTTGACACGAGCTGAATACACAACCGTCTTCAAACAGACAGAGATATTTTCATTAGCGTCGCTCTCACTGTTTAACCCCCCAACCTGAGGCACCTCCTCTCATCTCTCAGCTCCCTCCTCCTCCCCCGACTCTCTAATGCATCGCCCGGCTCGCACTACCTCACCGCAGATAGTAGAAGAAGAAGAAGAAGAGGCAATAGGAGAGCAGCGTTTGAAAGGGAACAGATATATATAGAGAGAAAGAGAGCAAGTATCCGGGGCAGGAGAGCGGGCCAATTAGAGAGCTGCCCTAGGTCGTCCTGTTATCTTCCTCACACACAACCTCAACAGGATCAACACACAAAGCTCTGCCCTGGGGTGTACGCACACACACACACACACACACACTCAGAGACACTCACACACACACACACACACACACACACACACACACACACACAGAAACACACACTCTCTCACACACACACACACACACTCGCTCGCATGTTTTATTAAAACACTGTGTGCTCCAGCGTCCGTTCTCCATCACACACACACACACACACACACACACAC
>CM077800.1:846534-851534 GCA_039737535.1 Lagodon rhomboides
TTTCACTGAAAACATGAACTAATGTTTGTGTTTGAGGAGTTTGACATTCAGGCTGAGGGACAAACAATCTGTTTCCTCTGAACATGCATTCAGTCTCCAAAATAAAATGTTGGTATTTTACGTTGCTGTATAAAAGTAGAACAAAAATATTCTAATCAGTATAAACTCTACATGGTGGTAACTATCATTAGCATGTTAGCATTGCCTCTGTGATCATGTTAGCATGTTAATGTTAGCTTTACAGCCTTACAGAGGGTTGTGAGAAATGTTGCAAGTACACAAACACACAGTCGGACTGATATGGAGCTAATCTGAGTGTTCAGCAGTCGTAAACACATCCTGGACTAAAGAGCTTTAAATGTGCCAATGTGTTCGGACATGTTGAGCTGCATCAGACCGGTCTTTGTTCAGAGTGAAGCAACAGACGAGCTCAGCGTTCTCTGGTTGTTTCGTGCTGTTGTGACGCTCAGACTGCTCATGCTCGAGTTACGCTGCGATTTCAGGTGACACATTATAGAATGCGTCAAATGAGGCGACGAATCGATCTTGCGTCCCTTAGAAGCGTCTACGTTTACGAGAACCATGTTTTGTTGCCTGAGAATCACAAATCTTTCATACATTTGCAAACGACAGCAGCTTCGCTCCTCCTCAGGATCAGAGCAGTTTGTTGTGTGGTTGACTTGATATTTGTGTGTAACCACACAGAGCCTGGAGGTCTGCAGGTCAGCCAGGGCAGAAAAGCAGAAATTCATTAGATTAACTACTGAGTCATGAGGCTCTGCTGTCCTGAACGTCACTAATTAAAACCCTGGACCGGAACAAGTGAAAACATTTTTTATTTATTTTAAAACATGCTAAAATAAATCTTCTAACCAATTATGTGTTTCCCCTGCTTCACCGTTATTTTAAGCTGCTTTTTAAATTCCATTCATCACTTCGGAGGCACAGCTGCGTCTGGCTGCCGGCTATATCACAAACCTTTTACCTCCCTGTCAGCTGAAGTGAAGCCGACACTCGCGGCCTCGTGGCCCCGTGGCCCCTCCGGTCCTGGCTTTTGTTTGGTGATATAAATTTAGCTCCCTCGTGGCGAGAACATCAGCACTTTGATTCAACCTGTTTTAGACTTTAGGAACAATCAGCTCACATGTCACAAGTTACTGGTGGTTTTAGTGTTCAGAGGAGGTTCTACGGGTTCTTTAGGTTCTGAACTTCTATTTATGTGCGAGCTGCTGTTTGTTTGTGTCAGTGATCAGTTCACCGCTGACATTAACCTGCGTCTGACTGACCGCCTGTGATCTGGTGTCACTTTTCTGCTCTATAAGCAAATAAACTCGTCCATCACTGTTTTTTAATGCAAAGACAGAAAGAAGTTCATGTAGAACATCTGCTGAATTCACAAGAAGGTCCAAATAATGCAGAATGAGTCAGAGACAGAGTTTCACAGAGTTTATAAAGTGTCTCCAACTCAACAACTCACTAAACTGACACATTTGTTAAGGGAGTCTGGGGACTTTCTCCACGGGGACAAAGAAGGAGCCTATATTGTTCCTGTTTAGTGTCTTTGTAACATGTGACATGTTCAGATCAATAACATGTTTCTTCTTTCATAAATGGAGTGTAAATGGTGACATCAGTGTAAACAGTGTGTTCAAACAGCTGATCAGTGTTGGCAGGTAAGACTTAAGCACTTTAGACCCAGAAGCAGACAGGCTGGTACAGACATGCTGCCACAAACTGACACTTTGTACAAGGAGACAAACAACTTCAGCTTCTGATTTAATGCTGAATTTACAACAAGGACACAACCAGTTAGAATCTGTCAGAGACGCAGTTTCACTACGTTAGAAAGTTTGTCTTCAACTGCAACAACTCTTAAAATCACCACATTTGTTAATGGAGTCTGGTGCTGTTGAGGTCTCTGGTTCAGTGGTTGGATCAGTTAAACAAACCTTAAAACCTGAACCTGTTTCTACCTGCCTGCACCTGCTCACCTGTGGATTGCTGGTTACTTACAGGTGTCATCAGAGTTCTGTTGAGTCACTCCTGAGTTCACTGTGTTTGGATTTTCCTCCTCGCAGCCTCGTGTTGTCACCAATGTGACAGACAGAATATTCATTCTACATTAAGTCTGCTTTCATTGTATATTTGATGAGTTAATTTCTGTTTCATATTTAAACTCTGAATTCATTCAGATTCAGGACTTCAGGTCACATTAGACTCAGTCCTGCAGCCGCCACAGAGGCAACACCACACAGTCTGAGACGTCTTCCACCTCTTCTGTCCTGCCGACATGTTAAAGTCTCACGCTGCCTTCAGACTGAACGGGAAGCGCGTCGAGATCACAAACAAAGTCAATATAAAGATCCTCTGGTCCTGATCGGGCTGAGAAACGCTAATGCTGCTAATATGCAAACTCTTGCATCATTTGTGTGTTTGGGTGACTTGAAAATATTGAACTTTCAATGAAAACTTGGCACGTCTCAGCTGCTCAGAGCCTCCGGCTCTGGAGGAGAGAGTCGGTGCAGATCCAGACCTTCTGGAGGAATAAACACCTGGAGTCTCATCAGGTTCTGTTCTGATCCGACAGGGAGCAGAGCTCAGAGACGACTCTTCCCTCCTGTTGATCAGCCTGACTGCAGCAGAGATCCGGAGCTGACCTCCACTGTCAGGCTGGTTCTGTTCTGTTCTGCTGACTGCTGACTGGAGCTGGAGGGGAAATGGACTTCACTTCATAAACGTAACGTTACAGAGAGGAGACAGAGAACCAGAACCAGAACCAGAACCAGAGTCTCTGCTGAGTGCTGACTTCGCTCAGAGGCTGACCTCGGTGCTGTTGCTCACTAGCTTACGGCTGAAGGACGGTAAAGTCCCTGATGATCACCTATCAGATGTGACTCTCGTTATGTTCAGTCCCGTTTGTTGACTCTCTGATTCTCTCCTGGAGGTTCAGCAACATTTGTAATGATGCAAGTACACAAGACAACAACATATAGAGTCTCTGTTGAGTTCAGTGAGCGGCTGAACCACACACACCGTCGATGCCAGTGCCTGCTAGCTTCTGGCTAATTCAGTATTCTGGCTGTTTGTGTGAATAAACACTCGCATGAAAATTAAACTGTGAATGAAACAAACCAGAGTCTCTAAAAACAGACACACAGTTACCTCTGGAGTCACTCAGCTTCAAGTGGACGTGATGTGACATCCAGTAAAAGAGAAGTTAGATCAAGTTTAACGTCGATGAATAAAAATCATTTTGACACTGGAGAGGTTGAGAATCTGTATTCAGATGCAGACGACTGAATACAGTCTTATAGCTATGAATCTGTTTCTGCTAAATCAGGTGAAATAATCAGAGTGGCTTTAAAACAAACTGAGTGTTTCTTCAACAAACGTGCAGCTGGATGAATAACGGAGCAGCTCGGCGGAGTCACACGGGGCCAAACAAGAGCTTTATACTGTGGAAGACATGTCAGAACTCCTCTACTCTTCTTCTCTACCTCTACACACATACACACACACACACACGCACACACACACACACACACACACACACACACACACACACACACACACACACACACACCCCGAGGCTGTAATCAGGGAAATGTTCTAGCAAATTTGTTGTGCAATAGCAACCCCAAAGGAGGCTGAGTAATGATGCACTACAACACACACACACACACACACACACACACACACACACACACACACACACACACACACACTGTCTTATTGTGTGTGTGTTGTTGTGTAATTGTTCACAGTGATACAAACAGATTCTAAAATGAAAGAGACAAGCTGCGTCCCAGTTCCATCTGCAGATGATACAACGTGTACGACAGGACTGAAACCGAGAGGACGGACGGAGACACATGTGGGTCAAACTGCAGCTGCTGAACGTTAACAGTTTATTCATGAATACAAAATAATCCAGTGTCGAGTTTTGACTCACGTGTTTTTACTTTTCATTGCGACTGACGCCCAACCTGCCCGTCCTCATCTGGTCACCCTCAGATGTGTGTTGGTGTTTCCATGAAGCTTTGAGAGTCTGTTGGAGAAGAAACAAGAGTTCTGGTGAGTCCTGAGGTCAGTCAGAGGCTGAACTCAGGACTCGGCCAGTCAGTGCATCTGTTGCTAGCTTACAGCTAACATCTGTAGAGATGGAACCGTTACTGTCCTTCAGTCCATGTCTCTGTCCTGTACCTGACTGTCTCTGAGTCTTCTCCTCTCTACATCTGAACACAAACATCTGAACTTTCTCCGACGCAGCGAGATGAGACAAAGACGTAAAAGCCGTAAGAAGCCGTGAACAGACAGAGAGGGAGGCTGGAATGTGGAGAAAAGGCGTGTTAGTGTCTCGTATCTGCAGAGAGTTTCTGATTTTCTCTCTTTGTTGCTGCTCGGGACGCTTTACAACCCAACATGTGTCTATGTGACGTCCTGGGAATGAGACTCAACAATCAGCTGTCTTTGTGGTGCGTTCAGGAACAGCTGGGACAAATCCTGCTGACTCTACCTTTAACTTTAATAGTCTTTGAGTTATATTAATATGACGTGAGCTTCAGTTAGCTTTGACCACAGATGTCCTTCAGAGGGAGACTTTTTACTCTGATACTCTGAGGACATGTCAGAGCCTGTACTCGATTACTTTACTGGAGTAAAGAAGCTGTATCAGTACTTTTACTGGAGTAAAGAAGCTGTATCAGTACTTCTGCTTTTACTGGAGTAAAGAAGCTGTATCAGTACTTCTACTTTTACTGGAGTAAAGAAGCTGTATCAGTACTTCTACTTTTACTGGAGTAAAGAAGCTGTATCAGTACTTCTACTTTTACTGGAGTAAAGAAGCTGTATCAGTACTTTTACTGGAGTAAAGAAGCTGTATCAGTACTTCTACTTTTACTGGAGTAAAGAAGCTGTATCAGTACTTCTACTTTTACCAGAGTCTATTATTACAGTAGTATCTGAACTTCTCCTGGAGGACTGTTGAGTCCTCTGGTATG
>CM077800.1:854034-1001534 GCA_039737535.1 Lagodon rhomboides
CTTTTGGTGCAGATCTGGATCTGCCTATAACGATGTACAACATCCTGTGGATTTGTGATGTACAGCTGGACTTCAGAACAGAAGACGGTCACGTCGCTGATTCGTTCCGTATCGTTCCCAAATAAAAACAACATCATTTCAGAAAGCAGTTAACATCCAGCAGCTTCTGTTGACGACAAATAAATCACAATCAGGGAGACGGGCAGCGAGAAGCAGGCGCTGCTTCCCACAGCCGACAGTGACACGCCGACTGTCGAGTGTAAATCACAACCGTGTGTGAAACTGTCACGGATGATGAAGCACAAAACACTGAGCTGCCAGCAAAACCTTCAGGGCCGCTCGCACACATCATGTGACATAATGAACGAGTGTGTAACTGTTGAAGACACGACTTGTGTTCTCCTGAGGGGTTCTGCGTGGGAGGAAGCCATCCCACTCAGAACCAGAGATCTGAACGCACTCTCACAACATGTTCTGTGATGTTTTCACTGCGGATGTGCAGCGAAACAGCCGAGCAGGAAGAGGAGTTAATGTCAGGTGTGATCTCCTCTGGTAAACGCGGTGTTCATCAGGCTGAAGTCAGTAATTCACAGGAAGCTTTTGCAGTTACGAGAGCTGAAATACTAAAAGTTCTTTCACGAGGCTCATTGAAACTGTCTCGCTGTACTTTGCGTCTCTTAACGGAGGAACAGACCTGCAGAACGTCCTGAGAGCGAAGGCTTGCAGTTACATAAGTGTCTGCTGAGACAAACAGGAGAAGAAGAGTGAGCAGGCGCAGGACGCCGTGTGATTCAGGCGGATCAGGAGGCCACTCGGCAGCTCAGGGGCCTCGCTCACGTCTCTCTGAGGGACTTACAGCGTCTGACGGTCGGCTAACGAGGCCCTGCAGCCTCCAGTCCAGCTGCAGGGGTCCGCCTGCTCCTCTGCTGCTTTACTGATGCTAACAGACTCTTTCAGGAACAATGACACGTGCAGCATCCACACTCCGTTATCTCCGTCAGCCTTTATCACACACACACACACACACACACACACACACACACACACACACACACACACACACTCTGACAGAGACATGGAGGCAGCAGCTCGTCGGTCTGAGAGCAAACCAACACGTCCTCATGTCAGCACCAACCCGACGTCCCGTTTACTCTGCAGCCGTGTGAAGCCCCTCCCCTTCCTGCGCCACCTGCAGCCGTGTGAAGCCCCTCCCCTTCCTGCTTCATCTGCAGCCGTGTGAAGCTCCTCCCCTTCCTGCTCCACCTGCAGCAGCTTGAAGCCCCTCCCCTTCCTGCTCCACCTGCACCCGTGTGAAGCCCCTCCCCTTCCTGCTTCACCTGCAGCCACGTGAAGCCCCTCCCCTTCCTGCTCCACCTGCAGCAGTGTGAAGCCCCTCCCCTTCCTGCTTCACCTGCAGCCGTGTGAAGCCCCTCCCCTTCCTGCTCCACCTGCAGCCGTGTGAAGCCCCTCCGCTTCCTGCTCCACCTGCAGCCGCGTGAAGCCCCTCCCCTTCCTGCTTCACCTGCAGCCGTGTGAAGCCCCTCCCCTTCTGAAGTGAAGGACCCAAGAAGGATCCCTGACTTTGAGAAGCGTCTCCTCGTTATTCATTGTATATTTCCAGTAGTTTTTCCTCACGATGTCGTAGTGTAGATGTAATCACAGCACACACACACACTGATGGTGTCACGTAAAGTGTGTTTCCCCTCCGGATCACTGCTGCAGTCAGGCCGATCAACAGGAGTGAAGATAAATCCACTGTTTAATCCCAGAAGTTAGAAAGTCATCTCTGAGCCTCTGAGCCATCTCTGATTCCTCCAGAAGGTCTGGATCTGAACCAGAACCTCCAGCTGGTTTTGAACAGCCCTCAGATCTCCACAGACGTGTCTTGTTTGACACAGAGCCTCGTAGCGACAGAAGTTACGAACTGTACCTTTAAACGTTGCAGCTGTTGAAGGTGCAGAGGTGAGGGGAATTCAGACGACAGGAGGATTAAATCATGAGACTGGAAACTTTTGTTGCAGGAACAGAAAGTTCATGAAGTGTGTGTGGAGGGAAGTGTTGAGGTGACAGAAGGTGTTGACAAAAGGAAAAAGGGGGGAGTTTCCGGGGTCGATTCAGAGAGGCAGATTAAGCGTGTCAGGTGAAGGGAAGCTGCGAGCGCCGTTACCTTGGGAACGACTCGCTCCTCGCTCACCGCTGCCGGCTCCATGACTTTTAATCCCCTTAATCTCAGCACATCCCACTGGAGTCGCTTCAAACTGGGTTTGATCTTGTGAGCACGAGTGTGTGTGTGTGTGTGTGTGTGTGTGTGCTGTTTGTCTATATGTATACATATACGTATGCAGATGTGGGTAAACTCTGAGATTATGACAAAGAGCAGCAGACGGTGTGGAAACGACGTCGCTGCAGACACGAAGCCGTTCACCTCCACAGAGTTTCTGCTTCTCTTTCAACTGTTTCAGTTTCCTCTCCGGAGGCCGCGGCGAAAGAGAACATGAAGGATGCTGGGAAACACTCCCACAGGTGAGACACACACACACACACACACACACACACACACACACACACACACACACACACACACACACACACACACACACACACCTGATACATCAAATTAAAATGTGTGAGAAAGAGCAGATTCAGTGTCACACTTGTGTTTCCGACTTTAAATAACCAGACACATGAGAAAAGGTGAGTAAATGAGAAGACAGTGGACAACAGTGATGAAGATCGTTCACTCCAACCAGACTGTCCGTCTTTGTGTTTGTTAATATAAATAAAACGTTAATCTCCGTCTGTCTCTGTTGATTACAGCTGGTT
The DNA here is from genome assembly GCA_039737535.1 of Lagodon rhomboides. Classification (NCBI taxonomy): domain Eukaryota; kingdom Metazoa; phylum Chordata; class Actinopteri; order Spariformes; family Sparidae; genus Lagodon; species Lagodon rhomboides. The sequence continues at coordinate 856,858 of CM077800.1, forward strand.
TTAATTAGTCAGTTTAATTAGCTCGTGCTCTTACTCAAGTTTTATAGAACAACTGAAGCAGCTGGAGACTTGATTTAAACATCAGATGTCTCCATCCAGCTCGTCTGCTGTGATCACAGAACACATCACTGACTGATCTGAGACCAGATTTAACTCTCCTCACTGCTCACATGCTAACAGTGTTAGCACACAGCCCGTCTGAAGCTGGTGAACGAGCTCGACGGAGGCTGTAAATAACATCTTCACAAATCAGTTTGGGATCTCGGGGCTTCTGCAGACAGACAGGAAGAGCATTTCATGGTTTTACCTCAGCAGAGGAGGTCGTGTGTTTGTCTGTTGGTTTGTCTGCAGGATTACGCAAAAACTACGGACCAGATTCACACCTGACGTGGACGGAGAGAAGAGAACTCAGGGAATAATGTTTGGGCCTTGATAAAAAGACTATTTGTATTCGCGTGAGAACAGTTTGATGCAGATCCACCTGAATAAATAATGATCCGTCTTGATTGAATTAAGGGGTCACCTGACTTTATGTCATCAGGAGGGAGGAGAGGATGAGTGAGTTTATATTTTAGGGTGAACTGTCCCTTTAAAACAAACACTTCTCCGCTCAGATCTTCAGGCTCCTTCAGAGGAAACATGTTTACCGTCCTCACTTCCCTGAAAACATCTGTAACCGCTGCTCTGCTGCGCTCAGCCGTCTCCCACCGCCCGAGCATCCTGCCCTCAAATGATCCTCTCATTTGTTAATGAACTCAGACGCTCACAAACTCAGACGGATCCTGTCTCACTTCCTCCCCCCGGCGTGAATAAACTTCCTATCGAGTAAAGGCGAGCGAAGCGCCGCCACGAGGATCTTAACAAGCCTGAGCATCTGATGACGTCTGAGGCCGAGTGCTGCAAATGAGACTGTGACAGTAATTTGTTTGGATGGAGTGAATTCTGTCGCACTGTGTGGAGGGTGAAGACGCAGCGTGAGGAGGTGAGACTGATGATGGGAGGAGAAAACATGGCGACGGCGGCGGCAGAGGAGCGAGCTGCTGCTGCTGCTTCCTGCGGCTGCGTTTGGCTTCAGGCTCATTAGAAAGTGTCTGATGGTTCTGATTGATAATGTTCTCTCTCTCACACACACACACACACACACACACACACACACACCCACACACACACACACACACAGGTGGTACAGTGTGTGTGTGTGTGTGTGTGTGTGTGATGAGGGAGCAGCAGGTTGGTGTTGATTCAATAAGAAAGCTATTTTCTCTCCTTCTGCATCTGGGCTGGAAACAATCAGTCTTCAGGGTGATGTTCCTCTTACCCCTATTGATTCTAGCAATGTGTGGTGTGTGTGTGTGTGTGTGTGTGTGTGTGTGTGTGTGTGTGTCTGTACAACCACCAAATAATCCTCATCCATCCCCTCATTCCTCGCTCTCTGGTCCAGCTGAGTTAACCTATACAATTGCAGAGGGGGAAATCAATGGCTATCCCTGCGCACACACACACACACACACACAGACACACACACACACACACACACACACACACACACACACACAGTCTAAACTATCAGAACAATACACCTGGTTCTGTAATAGCTCAACAGAACAGAAGATGGTCACAGTTTGTAGAAGCTGCTGCTGATTTATAGCTGATGTACTCTAGTTTATTCAAGAGTGTGTGTGTGTGTGTGTGTGTGTGTGTGTGTGTGTGTGTGTGTGCATGTGTGTTTACATACTTGTTATCAATCTTGAAAAATGCCTTGTTTTGTCTCGTTTGTCATAACTCTTAAATCTAAAAAATATTTTTGAAAAACATGAAATTTCAACATGAGAATTCGTCGTCATTAATATTTTAATATCATTAATGAAAATATTTCAATTTTTGTTGAGTCAATGCTGAAATAAATTAAAACAGAACAGAAATGTCTTCCTGTACTGGGTTTTTTTCTTTTTACATACAATTTTTAATAAATATTTTAAATCAAAAATCATCTCATTTTATTGAACAGCGTCACGTGACCCACTGACTCAGAAAGAACGTCTTTCTAGAGACGGACACAAAACGCATTTTGCTTCCACAGATGCAACAACTTGGTTTTAAATGAATCACAGTGGATGGATGACTAAAACCTGCTCCTCATGTTTAACTGTCTCAGGTCTGATCAGTTTGTCCACTGTGACCGGAGGAACATTAATATTCAGGACTCGACTTCACCGTCCTGAAACATCATCACAATAATGTTTAACATGATCACATTCTTAGCTTCATGTGTTAGCATGCTAATATTAGCTGATAGCTCACATGCTGATAAATCAAAGTACAGGACACAAGAATTTAAACTAAACATGGAGCTTTAAATCTTGTTTCATTTGATTCATTTTGTCTGATTTGATTTCCTCCGGTCCTGAATCCTCCTCGACAGGGTGCGTAACTTTGTTTTGAAAAGTGCTGTATGAATAAAGTTTGTTATTGATAGTGTGTGTGTGTGTGTGGGTGTGTGTGTGTGTGTGTGTGTGTGTGTGTGTGTGTGTGTGTCCCCTTCAGCTCCAATCAGTGGCAGCAGCAGCACAGCCCTCATTACGGTCAACAAGTGAGATATGCAGAGAGCGTTGATCCTCTCCGTAATTCACAGTTTTAATCAGCCCAATCAATCTTCACCCCTGTCCCCGCTCTCCATATTAAACACACACACACACACACACACACACACACACACACACACACACACACACACACACACACACACACACACACACACACACACACACACACTCTGTCTTTGCGTCCTCTCTCCTGTCGGCTGTGTGCTGAAACATTTATTTGCGGGCACTTGACTCCCCCTCCAGATGAGCTGGTCTACAAGCAGGCTAATAAAGCGGCTAATTGTCTGGTTGTCAGGGCGGATTGATTTGTCTGTTTCAACACTGATAACACAAGCAATCATCTCTCTGTGTGACGCCTGCACACACACACACACACACACACACACACACACACACACACACACACACACACACACGGCTGTCAAATGTCAGCAGTTACAGTAGAGCAGCGTGGTGTGTGTGTGTGTGTGTGTGTGTGTGTGTGTGTGTGTGTGTGCAGACTTGGGATGACAACAAGGACAGATGAAGGTTTCTGGGCTTTTTGTTTACCCCGTAAAGGTTCTGGGGCCGAACGACAGACAGCAGGACGAGACGAGGAAACAACAGGAGCGGCGGGCCGAGCGGCGAGCGAGGAAACACGAGAGCGATGGTGTTTATTAAAGTACGTCTCGGCCTTGATTTATGTACGAGGACGATTCTGGATGATGGATCTCTTAACGTGGTTTGTTTGTGTGGGAGAAGAGAAATCCTGGAGTTACGTTTGAATAGAAGTTTGTTTGGCCAAATATGCTGCAGAGGAGGAAGTCTGCTGTTCAATAAATGTAACCGGACTCTCAGTTACAAGTGTTCACAGGCTCAAAGCACGACGTGGTTCTTATAAAGACTGTAAACTAACACATTTCAGCTGTTCATGTGAGCGGTTCTCTGCAAAAATACACCTGAAAACAGCCTGTAGACAGTCGGATCCTCATCACACCAGTGTGTCACTGCAGTTTTAACGTTAACGGAAAATCACGGCATCACATTTATTGATCGTTATTAAAAATAAACTCCAGGTCAGACAGGAGCAGCTGCAGCAGCAGCTCAGCACACAGGCATCCAGTGTGGCCAGCCTGTTAGCATGCTAACATTAGCTAATGAGTAGGAAAAGCCCGGGCTGGCAGGCAGGTGATCAGTCATACAGGTAGAGTGCTGCAGGGATCACAGATCATCGGCCTGGTTCCCTCTGTGGGATTTCTGAATTGTATTTTGGATTATTACAGAAAATAATCTCTGTGACAAACACAAGACGCTGATCTGATGAAGAGCTGGTGGTTTAATGTAATATAATATAAATCAGGTTATATTATGTTTCTAACTGTGTCTGCTGGTGCACTAGAGAAACGCTGCTCCGTGTGCCGTCACCTCAGTTAACAGTTATTACAGCTGTACTTCAGACGGACTCGACTGCATGTGCGTGGGTCAGATGATGGACTGGTGCAGCAGCAGTGGGCTGAAGGTCACAGAAGTGAGCTGCCACTGTTCAACAAGAGAACCTGAAGTGCTGCGGCGGACATAAAATAATGTTATCATTCATCTGGAGTCGTGTTTGTGTCACCTGAGAGATCCAAGTCCAATATTCACTTTGTTTCAGCTCTGTGGTTGGTCTCCACCACGTCTTTACAGAGACCCGTCTCCATCACGTCTTTACACAGACCTGTCTCCACCACATCTTTACACAGACCTGTCTCCACCACATCTTTACACAGACCTGTCTCCACCGCGTCTTTACAGAGACCTGTCTCCACCACGTCTTTACACAGACCTGTCTCCACCACGTCTTTACAGAGACCTGTCTCCATCACATCTTTACACAGACCTGTCTCCACCACGTCTTTACACAGACCCGTCTCCACCACGTCTTTACACAGACCCGTCTCCACCACGTCTTTACACAGACCCGACTCCACCACATCTTTACAGAGACCTGTCTCCACCACGTCTTTACACAGACCCGTCTCCACCACATCTTTACAGAGACCTGTCTCCACCACGTCTTTACAGAGACCTGTCTCCACCACGTCTTTACACAGACCTGTCTCCACCACATCTTTACACAGACCCGTCTCCACCACGTCTTTACACAGACCTGTCTCCACCACGTCTTTACACAGACCTGTCTCCACCACGTCTTTACAGAGACCTGTCTCCACCACATCTTTACACAGACCCGTCTCCACCACGTCTTTACACAGACCTGTCTCCACCACGTCTTTACACAGACCTGTCTCCACCACGTCTTTACACAGACCTGTCTCCACCACGTCTTTACACAGACCTGTCTCCATCACATCTTTACACAGACCTGTCTCCACCACATCTTTACACAGACCCGTCTCCACCACATCTTTACAGAGACCTGTCTCCACCACGTCTTTACAGAGACCCGTCTCCACCACGTCTTTACAGAGGCACATCTCCACCACGTCTTTACAGAGACCTGTCTCCACCACATCTTTACACAGACCCGTCTCCACCACATCTTTACACAGACCTGTCTCCACCACATCTTTACACAGACCTGTCTCCACCACATCTTTACATCTTTACAGAGACCTGTCTCCACCACGTCTTTACACAGACCTGTCTCCATCATGTCTTTACAGAGACCTGTCTCCATCACGTCTTTACACAGACCCGTCTCCACCACGTCTTTACACAGACCCGTCTCCACCACATCTTTACACAGACCCGTCTCCACCACATCCTTACACAGACCTGTCTCCACCACATCTTTACACAGACCTGTCTCCACCACATCTTTACATCTTTACAGAGACCTGTCTCCACCACGTCTTTACACAGACCTGTCTCCACCATGTCTTTACAGAGACTTGTCTCCACCACGTCTTTACACAGACCTGTCTCCACCACATCTTTACAGAGACCTGTCTCCACCACGTCTTTACACAGACCTGATGCAGTCCAGTCATGTCTTGTAGACAGAGACCTGTCTCCACCACGTCTTTACACAGACCCGTCTCCACCACATCTTTACACAGACCACAGTTTCCCCCTGCTTCTAGTGTTTGTGCTAAGCTAGGTTAGTGTCTCATCATCTCTATTCACAAATAATCTTGTCATGTGACTCCCAGAATATCAGACTGAATGTTTGTGCTGTAACCTCCATTAAAACATCATCATCTGTTATTGATCTCTAAATGATTCGACCTGTTAACGAGGAATTTATCTGCCGACATTTGTCTTCATTATTATTATCATCCCTCCTCCTCTTTCACCCTCCGTGTATTTTCTCTCCTCTCCCTCGCTTCTTTTTTTAAATGCTTATCTGAGCCTGACAGGTACTTCCACAGCGGAGCTCGGAATTGTTACGCTCCTCTATTGAATATAATCAATCAGCCTCCTCGTGCACACAGTCGCTCTGCAGCAGCAGGGACACAGTCTGTCATTCGTCATACGATGTGTCAAAAGGTGGGAAACCATGTTTTTTAAAAATACATCTGATAAACAGGAAAGTTGAGGAGACAAACGGAGAATAACTTTGAATTCATTTATCCTGTGAAGACGCTGATTTAATAGCTTCACAAAGTGCGTCTTCGCTCATTGTTTTCTGTATCTTACTTTGGATTTCACTCATGCACAACTGGCCTGTAAGAACCACCTTTCCTTTTGAAAAGTCGGGCTAATTAAAATCAGAAGCAACTCAAGGAAACCACAAATCACACCAAAACAAAAGGCTTAAACGCTCCATTCTCCCCGCGCAGCCTTGAATACAGATTAACCCCCTAAATCCCTCCATTGCTCTGTTCCAACATCACAGACAGACGTCTTCTTTCCTGTTTTTGACTTCAAGGTTTGCATATTTACTTCAAACGTTAACCTTGGGAGCAGCGTGGGAGTCTGAAGACAGGCGCTGCAGGAACAACACACACCTGCGTGACTGTTGATTTGACAGTTTACAGCAGCTGTGCTGATAGTCGGACTCACCGGATGTCGGCTGCGTGTTCAAAGTCTGTCGTCGGCCGACTCTTTCAGTCGCCGTTCTCCTGCTCTCCGTCATACACGTTAGCGTTTTCAAAATCCACGTCGCTACACAGAACGAAACATGCTAGCAGCTTACGTTCATTCTTAAAGAAAGCCGACACCAGACACCAACGCTCCCTCAGACAGAGAGCATCGTACTTTAAGCCTCCGTACAGGTGCACAGACTCTGTCACGCCTCCTTTATGCCGACAGACACGTTACTACTGAGAACAAAACGAACATGGCGCCGGTGGAGGAGGACGTGATGATGTAAGAGGTCAAAGCTGCAGCAGTATTGAAGAGGACGGTGGTCTGTGAGGCCACGACCAGAACGTTCAGCTGTCTTCGTTGTGTCCTGCGGTCGTTTTGAACTCCTGAAGGTTGCTGATGTATCTGACGTGTGTTCAGACTGTCTGAACAGCAGCAGACTGGTTTGATTTAAACACGATGTGACTGTAAATGAAGAGATTCAAGAATGTGTTCAGATAAAAACTCGAGCACTAAATCATCCGTTCCCATCGTGTTGTTTCACGTCATCCTGATGTTTTATGGCCTCGCTGTCGTCTCTGCAGCTCAGCGACTGCAAACATGGCTGCTGGTTCTGGCGGACGGCGGCGTCCTGCTGCTGCACTCACGCTGACCGTGTTCTGTTCAGCAGAGATCAATGGAAGGTACAAGATGAACCACAGGAGGTGGTGAGGAGACCTTTACACTGACAGGAGAGGTCACCGCTGGTCCTGACTCAGATTACTGAAACTCGATCCGCGTCTTCATGTGCATGAGATTCTCTGCAGGTCCTCTCCACTCACACACAAGCTGTGTATCTGTGTCTGAAACACACAGTCAGATGTCTGTTTGGATCCATGCAACATGTATTTAACAGTGTTTCTGCTCTGTGGTGTCGATGCTTCTTCCACCGCTCCACACTTTACGAACCAGGACGGTCTCAACCCACACAGCAATCTCATTTAAACTTATGAAACGCTTCAAAAATAGAAAACCAAACTGGGCTCTCATCTCCGCTGACACGGGTCACAAATCCAGTCCGTCCGACAGCCTGCCGAGTCCCCGGAGACTCTGCGAGGACCGAGCCTCGCCGCCGTACCGCCATTACATCACTGAGCCACACAGAAACAGATGGCGACATCACTGACTCGTGGACTTTCTCCAGCAAAGCACTGAGATCCAGTTCTGATGGAAGAGCCTCAGTCGGAGAGGAGAGGCTTGTTACTGTGCTGGAGACGACCGGAGACGAGGACACGGACGCTGAATCACATCTCAGGGCAGAAACACTGAGTGAAGCTGTGAGAGATGAGCAGCAGAGCAGGAGTCTCTGCTGGGAGTCACACTTTATGCTTTAATCTAAGTGTTTAATAACTTTATTATGTCGAGATGAAGTCAGCCGGGAGATTCGTGTGTAAATGTCGGTCAGCGCACAGCTTAACGAAAAGTGTGTGTGGTTTCTACTGCCTGAGCCGACACACACTCACAAACCACAGTTACACCTCCCTCAGAGAGCAGGAGGACGAGGAGGACCAGGAGGACGAGGAGGAGGAGGAGGACGAGGAGGAGGGAGGAGGGAGAGGAGGACGGGGAGGAGGGAGGAGGGAGGAGGACGGGGAGGACGGGGAAGACGAGGAGGACCAGGAGGACGAGGAGGACGGGGAGGACGAGGAGGACCAGGAGGACGAGGAGGACGGGGAGGACGAGGAGGAAGAGGAGGACGGGAGGACGGGAGGCGAGGAGGACGAGGAGGACGAGGAGGACGAGGAGGACGGGAGGACGAGGAGGACGGAGGAGGAGGAGGACGGGGAGGACGAGGAGGACGGGAGGACGAGGAGGACGAGGAGGACGGGAGGAGGAGGAGGACGGGGAGGACGAGGAGGACGAGGAGGAGGGAGGAGGACGGGGAGGACGAGGAGGACGGGGAGGAAGAGGAGGACGAGGAGGAGGAGGAGGAGGACGAGGAGGAGGGAGGAGCGAGGACGAGGAGGATGGGGAGGAAGAGGATAGTTAATCACATGCAGGACTTTAATTCTCCATCAGGGTTGAAAGTACATCACTTCCTGTGGGACCAGAGATTCACTCACAACACAACAATATGAGATTTACACTGAACCTCCTTCCTGTTGGACCAGAATCAAACTCCTCCGGTACGTAGTTCAGAGGCAGTGTGGTATCTGTCGGGTCCTTAAACACATGATGTCCTTTCTGCCAGCAGCGGCGTCTCAATCACAACTGAACCAAACACGTTGCTGAGTGTTTCGTGCAGATCCAGATGTTCTGGAGGAAGAAACACCTGGAGTCCCATCAGGTTCTGATCCGGTGCCGTTTTCCATTCGTACGTAACCATCAGCCCAGCGTTTCCCTTCATGCACCGTGACGTGAACAACATTTTCTCCAACTGTCCGAGTATTTGGTATTTTTCTGATCATTCGACACCACGTGACAAACAGTCAGCTAAAACTTTTATTTTGAAAGGTCGTACGAGTTCGATCGGAGTCGAGTCCTCGCACGTCTGCAGGTTATGATTCATGGGAAACTCTTTCTCTTCCAAATTCAGATTTCACGTTTCGTCCCACTCAGGCTTTTTAACTTAAATGTACATTTGAATCTGGCTCTCCGACGGTGGTCAGCGGAAAGGTCGCATTTAATATGTCAAGTGTTTATGTAATGTTGAGTTGGTGTGTATAAATTAGAGAGGTTAATGAAGAATTCATCACAGGAGACAGAAACAGCTTAAATGCATCGCTTTTAGGTCTGAAACTTGAATAATCAACACGTTAATGTGACCCTTCACTCTGAACTTATAGACAACCAGGCGAGAATGTGCATTTCATAAAAACAGCTCCGTGCTTTCAGCCGCTGATCCACTCGTTTACATTTTGTCCGGGTGTTTAAAGGAAGTGATGATCAGCTCTGAGCTTCTTGCTCTGCGTTATTTTGCTGGCTGGTCCTCCTCCTCTTCCTCTTCTTCTTCTTCTTCCTCTCCCTCCTCCACCTCCACCTCCTCCTCTTCCTCTTCTTCTTCTTCTTCATCCTATTCCTCTTCTTCTTCTTCTTCCTCCTCCTCCTCCTCCTCCTCCTCCTCTTCATCCTCCCTCTTCGTCTTCTTCCTCCTCCTCCTTCTTCTTCCTGTTCCTCCTTCTTCTTCCACTTCCTCCTCCTCCTTCTTCTTCCCCTTCCTGTTCCTCGTCCTCCTCCTCCTCTTCCTCCACCTCCTCTTCTTCCTCTTCCTCTTCTTCCTCGTCCTCGTCCTCTCCCTCGTCCTCCTTCTCTTCCTCCTCCCCTCTTCTTCCTCCTCCTCCTCCTCCTCCTCCTCTTCTTACTTCTTCCTCTTCTTCCTCCTCCTCCTCTTCTTCCTCTTCCTCCTCCTCCTCCTCTTCTTCCTCTTCCTCCTCCTCCTCCTCTTCTTACTTCTTCCTCCTCCTCCTTTCCTCCCCCTCCTCCTCCTCTTCTTCCTCTTCCTCTTCTTCCTCCTCCTCCTCTTCTTACTTCTTCTTCCTCCTCTTCCTCCTCCTCCTCCTCTCCTTCCTCTTCCTCCTCCCCCTCCTCCTCCTCCTCTTCCTCCTCCTCCTCCTCCTCCTCTTCCTCCTCCTCTTCCTCCTCCTCCCCTCTCCTCCTCCTCCTCCTCTTCCTCCTCCTCCCCTCTTCCTCCTCCTCCCCCTCTCCTCCTCCTCCCCTCCTCCTCCTCCTCCTCTTCCTCCTCCTCCTCCTCCTCTTCCTCCTCTTCCTCCTCCCCCTCCTCCCCCTCCTCCTCCTCCTCTTCCCCTCCTCCTCTTCCTCCTCCCCTCCTCCTCCCCCTCCCCCCTCCTCCTCCTCCTCTTCCCCCTCCTCCTCTTCCTCCTCCCCCTCCTCTCTCTCCTCCTCTTCCTCCTCCTCTTCCTCCTCCCCCTCCTCCTCCCCCTCCCCCCTCCTCCTCCCCCTCCCCCTCCTCCTCCTCCCTCCCCCTCCTCCTCCTCCTCCTCCTCCTCCTCCTCTTCCTCCTCCTCCTCCTCCTCCCCTTCCTCCTCCTCCTCCCCCCTCCTCCTCCCCCTCCTCCTCCTCCTCCCCTCCTCCTCCTCCCCCTCCTCCCTCCTCCTCCTCCTCCCCCTCCTCCTCCTCGTGGATCACACAGGTAAGGTAAATGTTTGCTCCGTCGGGCCTCGGAGGGATTCTCGTTGGATTGACAGGCTGCGGATCTGTTTTCATGTTTCCTCGGGAACTTTAAAGTGACATCTTTAAAAGCTTCTCGCACTAACTAGGCTACGGGAGTTTCTCACATCTATTAAAGCCGTTGCTAGGAAACAGATTCCTCCTCTTTTTATATACACAGTGTACAAAATGTATTCACATGAGCCCAGATGGAACAACAACAACGACGATGGCGGCGGCGGCGGCTGGATGCAGCGTGGGGGAATCACAGCGCTCGCAAGAAAGATAAGTTTCATCCCCCGCGGAGCTTTGTGACGAGAAAACATGAGAGACGTGATTTAAGAGCAGAAGAAGAAGAAAACATGACTGAAAGTACAGAAGCATCACTGATAAACACACCGACTTCACAGAGTCAGCCGCTACCATTGGATCACCTGCACACAGGTGAGGGCTGGACCTCACCGTCGCCTCCTGCTGGACGTCTGGGGGCTATTTTAGAAAAAGACGACCGAGGACACAAACTGTCTCTGAGGTTTGAATTAAAGCCTCTAAAGTGGAGAGAAAGAACTGGAATTAACTTCCAGAATCTTCTGTGAGGTGATCTGTGGCCAATTTATTTTCCCATCACCAGGAAATGAAACTCACGATGACAGAAGTTAAAACCACGTAATGATTCTGTCAGTGGTAAAAAACAACACAGTGATTCATCCACTCAGCCAAACGCTCGAGCTGCAGGAAATGTCACCGTCTTATTAGAAGAAGTGTTAAACGCTCAGACGGATCACTGAGTGTCGGGTCGGGTCGGCCCGCTTCTCCTCCTCCCTGCCCGCTTCATCCAATCAGGACCGAGAACGCCATAAAGAGGCGGTCCTCAGCGCGGGATCCTTTTGTTTACCTGCAGTGGAGGAGAAGGTGAAGCAGCGGCTCTGCTCGGGTCGTTACGGGTCGTTACAGGTCGTTACGGGTCGTTACGGGTCGCGGGCGCCGCAGGAAAACTGGCGATGGATAAGATGATCGACGCTGCTCAGTTTGACTTCGGCGCAGCCAAAAGTGCTGATTGAAAAACATCAGCGGTGACGGTTTAGCAACCGACGACAGCAGAACAAACAGGAAGTCAGCTAAAACTACGACAACCAAAGAGACAAACCAACAAACTCAGTTTACAGTGTGAAAGTTTCACTCTGTGTTTCTGCCACTCTCACACGGAGTTAATGTGGATATGTGGGGTTTTAAACTGAAGCAGGCAGCCGACTCTTCTCACATCGCCAGGAGGCGTTTCATACTTTCAGTTTCATCGTCAGACCTCACAGCACCTTCATCCCCCTCTGACAGCTTCTGTGCTCACAGAAATATGTGAGTAAATGAAGAGTTCACTCAAAATGTGGCAGCGTGACGCACGAGATCAGGTCTGAGAACGCTCAGACGCCGGTTTACATCCCTGCTCTCAGTTTCCTCCTCCTCTTCCTCCACCTCCTCTTCTTCCTCTTCCTCTTCCTCCTCCTCCTCCTCTTCTTTTCCTCTTCCTCCTCCTCCTCCTCCTTCCTGTTCCTCCTTCTCCTTCCGCTTCCTCCTCCTCCTCTTCTTCCTCCACCTCCTCTTCTTCCTCTTCCTCCTCCTCCTCTTCCCTTCCTGTTCCTCCTTCTTCTTCCGCTTCCTCCTCCTCCTCTCTCCTCTTCCTCCTCTTCCTCCTCCTCCTCCTTCTTCTTCCCCTTCCTGTTCCTCCTTCTTCTTCCGCTTCCTCCTCCTCCTCTTCTTCCTCCACCTCCTCTTCTTCCTCTTCCTCCTCCTCCTCTTCCTCCTCCTCCTCTTCTTCCTCCTCCTCTTCCTCCTCCTCCTCCTCTTCTTCCTCCTCTTCCTCTTCCTCCTCTTCCTCCTCCTCTTCCTCCTCCTCTTCTTCCTCCTCTTCCTCTTCCTCCTCTTCCTCCTCCTCCTCTTCCTCTTCTTCCTCCTCCTCTTCCTCCTCCTCCTCTTCCTCTTCTTCCTCCTCCTCCTCCTTCCTCCTCTTCTTCTCTCCTCCTCCTCTTCCTCCTCCTCCTCCTCTTCGCTCATCTTCCTCCTCCGTGCATCCTCTTGCCTCCTCTGCTGCCATCAGCACTCCATCCTCTTCCTCCTGCTTCCTCCTCCTCATCCTCCTCCTCGACGCTCCTCGTCTTCCTGCGCAAAGAGAAAAAACTCTTGAAATCTGATTGCGTTCAGAAATCCTGCGAGACGTGGAGACGCCCGCCGCTGCAGACGTGTCTCCAGCTGACGGAGACTTTTCATGCATTTGTTTTTATCCCCACACGTCTTTATTTTGTCACATGTGACTGTCTGACCTTGTTCTGCTGACAGGAGCCGAGAGACGTGACGCCGACCAGAAGCTGCAATCCAACGCAACCTTGATGTAAGACGAAGTCAGCGGCTGCCGGGCAGATGTCACGTCGACAACAAGTGGAACAGGACTTTTATATACTTTAATCCGTATTGTAGAGACTTTATCATCAGATAAACAATTCTGCTAATCAGAGTGAGGTGAGTCTGTGTTTCCAGAAGACTTTAACACTAAAAATGATTTAATGCGCCAAAATCTGATCAGTATTTGGCTTTAGGGACTTAATGAATCAGGGAGTTTTTGATTTTAACTTTGGTGAACAGTAAACCGTCTGAACAGAGCTGATCTCTGAGCGGACGGAGAGCCGGAGAGTCCAAACTGGAGGAAGTTATCGTAGCTTATTAGCAGCGTGTCACCGTCCAGGTTCATCGAAAATGTGCTCTATAAATAAATTGGATTGGATTGGATTGGATCGACGCTCCTCCGTCACGTTAAACTGGTTCACAAACAGTTCGGAGACGAGACGACGTCACGCTAACGCGGCTTTTAATGATCTGTGGAGTTAGTGTCCCGTTAGCCTCCGAGCTAAGCTAATGAGGACCAACTGTAAAAACTGTCTGGAGGAAGTAAAAAAGATCATGTGATATTGACTGATTAGCATTAGCACATCCGGCTAACGGATATATCTTCTGTGGATCGGTTAATGTAAATTTGTCTGTGACGTCATCGTACATCGTTTTATTGTCTGTTTGTTTGTTCGGATGACAAACAGCTCGTTGTGTTTCAGGCCGACGTATTCAGATCGATTCATTAAACCAAAAACAGTCAGAGGAAGTCAGAGTTTCCTTACCGTCGTCTGAGAAGTGTGACATCATCAAACTGTTCCAGATGGCGACAGGTACGTGAGTTTCACCCAGAATCTGCTGCTGCAGACACTCGTCTGACATCCTGAAAAATATATTCAGAAGTTAATTTCTCCATCAGCTTAATGAATTATCTTATTATGTAACTGCTTGATTGCCGGCGGGACAGTGACTGAACACCAAACACAGATCATTCACCAATCAGAATAAACTTCATCTACTTTAAAGCTGCAGACATTTTATATGCAAATGAAGTATTTTATATTCATGCTGATTAAAGGAGCAGTCTGTAGTTTTGTTGAAGAAACGTTAATGAGAAGAGAAAAATCTTCACCGACTGAGCCCACGTTTATACATAGCAGGGTATTTAGAGAAACAAATATTTCCCCCCCTCCGTTTTCAAAAATAACATCGTGCACACAACATCGATTTCAAAAAAGTTGTCATTTTTGTCATCAACCTGCATAAATACGCCGTCGAGCGCCATTCTAACTCTGCCAAACCTCTGGGCGGCAGTGTAGGGAGAAGGATGAAGCCTGCAAGCCAATCAGAATCCTCAGAATCAACAACAACGAATAACACGAGCGACTTCCTGTTCCTTTCAAAACAACGCTCACATGACGTTAAGCATTTTCTGGCGCAGAGCCTAATGAGCGTGAGAACCTAAAACCCCGTTTCTCCCAGCTGACACGACAACACATAACCGGAGTTTTTAGAAATAATCGTTTTCTGTGATAAAAACGGGGTTTTCGTGTAAATGAGAGGCCAAACCGCCTGGAAATATCTGCGTTTTCCCTTCGTGTAAACGGAGCTTGAATAAACTGAATAAACAAACTGACATGACAACACAATTTATACTGTTTCACTGTGTGTATATGTGGCGGACCCTTCCACCTTTCCAGCTTCAGACAGAGTTCTGGGACCTTCTGTTCCTCTGAGAACAGCTGGTTGATTCACTGATGGAACAAAGTTTATATTATTACCTCGTAAATCTTGTAAATATGAAAACTCTCTGTTTGTTTCTGCACTGTGTCTTTAAGCTGCCTCTTAAAGTGTTGTGTCTGGACACACCTGCACCGTCTCACCTGTAGCTGCAGCTTTCATCACAACTCTTTAACATGAAGAGGTGAGCGTCGGCGTCGGCGAGGAGAAGACTTCACACGTTCACCTGGAGATCCAGGTGAAACCTTACAGGTGAGCAGGAAGCTGAGAGGCTGCTGGAGCCTCAGTGCAGACAGACAGACAGGTGTGTGTGTGTGTGTGTGTGTGCAGCTGATGAGCTGATGTGCAGCAGGTGAGTGGAGCAGGTGAGCAGGTGAGGTGCTTCTATTGGCTGAGGGGCTGACAGGTGGGCGTGTCAGGGCCTGACAGTGAGGGATCATATCTGTTGATATCTGTTGGAACGTCTTCATCTGAAACTAACAACAACGTGCGAGCAGATTATCTCACTTTCAGCATCCTGATAAACTCTCAGTCAGAATCTGAAACCTTTTCTATTATTAAACACCAACTTTAGAGGATTTTGTGCGGCTGGCAGACGGAGCTTCTGTCTGAGTCCTCTCCATGCTTCGGTTTTGTTTTGCCCTTCAGTCTGGATTAACTTTAATCCTGTGTAGTGATTTAACTTTTTTCATGAGTCTGTGAGCCTTTTTAAAAACACACACACACACACACATCATCCATAATATGAATGGTGTGTGTGTGTGTGAGTGAGTTGTAAAGTTAGTGGAGTGAAACATGCATATGGGAGAAGTGTATAATTAGTTAGCGAGGCCTCCGGCGAGACAACAGGATGCAGAACAAACGAGCCTCGTCTGCCGGCTGGATTTATGTTTCTGTGCCGTCAGAATATCAAATTAACTCCGAGGAGAAATAAATCATGAGCCCAGGGTTCGGTTCAGCTCAGGTGGTGGTTCGGGTTGACCTCTGTCGTCATGGTTACAGTAACAACCACGCATGGTTGTTACTGTAACCATGCGTGGTTGTTACTGTCACCATGACGACAGAGGTCAACAGCAGAGGTGGAAGCCGTCGGTCCGTCTCAGAGCGTTTAGTGTCACGTTTCAATAAATCACATCGTAACAGCTCATGTTGTCAAAGAGAGACATAAAAATATCTTGTTTGAAGTTAAATGTTTGATTTGTTACATAAAAAGAAACATAACAATCAGTTTATGTTATAAAAAGATACATTTCTTGTTGATGTGATAAGTTTATATTTTATACAAATGAGGAAATATAATAATATAAATTGAATGTGTTCGTCAATCAATAAATCAATAAATGAACAGCAGCTGCTGTGCTTCCTCTTCTTCTTCCTCATCCTCTTCCTCTTTTTCTTCATCTTCCTCTCCCTCTTCGTCTCCATCTCCCTCGCCTCTTCCTCTCCCTCTTCGTCTCCATCTCCCTCTCCTCTTCCTCTTCCTCTCCCTCTTCCTCTTCCTCTCCCTCTTCCTCTCCCTCTTCTTCTTCCTCTCCCTCTTCCTCTCTCTCTCCGCTTCCTCTCTCTCCCTCTTCCTCCCCCTCCTCCTCTTCCTCATGCTCTTCCTCCTTCCCTCCCTGTTCCTCTTCCTCTCCTTCTCCCTCTTCTTCTTCCTCTCCCTCTTCCTCTCTCTCCCGCTTCCTCTCTCTCCCTCTTCCTCCCCCTCCTCCTCTTCCTCATGCTCTTCCTCCTTCCCTCCCTGTTCCTCTTCCTCTCCTTCTCCCTCTTCTTCTTCCTCTCCCTCTTCCTCTCTCTCCCGCTTCCTCTCTCTCCCTCTTCCTCCCCCTCCTCCTCTTCCTCTCCCTCTTCCTCATGCTCTTCCTCCTTCCCTCCCTCTTCCTCTTCCTCTCCCTCTCCCTCTTTCTGTCCCTCTCCGTCTTCCTCTCCCTCTTCCTCTCCTTTTACCTCTTCCTCTCCCTCTTCCTTTCCCTCTTCCTTTCCCTCTCCCTCTCCTCTTCCTCTTCCTCTCCCTCTTCCTCTCTCTTCCGCTTCCTCTCTCTTCCTCTCTCTTCCTCTCCCTCTCCTCTCCCTCTTCCTCTCTTTCTCCCTCTTCCTCTTCCTCTCCCTCTTCCTCCCCCTCCTCCTCTCCCTCTCTTCCTCTCCCTCTCTCTCTTCCTCTTCCTCTCCCTCATCCTCTCCCTCTCCCTCTCTTTCTCCCTCTTCCCCTCCCCATCCTCTTCCTCTCTCCCTCTCCCTCTCCCTCTCTTCCTCTTCCTCTTCCTCCCCCTCTTCCTCTTCCTCTCTGACAGTCAGTGGCACAGAGAGAGAACAGAGAGTGTGAAACAGACCGCTGACTCAAACCCTGTTAGGATTCAGCAGGTTGTCACGTCTTTGTTTTGCGCTGTGGTTTCTGCTGACTCGTCTCTCAGCGAGGGGAAGTATTCTTCATTGTTTGCTGCGTGTCGCCTCCAGATCTGCTTTTCATGAAGCGAGCGACGCCTCCACCTCCACCTCCCCCCGCCTCGCCTTCTAACGGGCCGCTTTGAACACACACGCTAATAAACACACACACACACGTCTTCTGTTAACGTGCAGCAGAGCGATGAGTCGTGTTCTGGAGGAGAAACGTTGCATCATCGTCTGATTATCGGCCTTCAGGTCGAGCGTCGCACGTACGAGTCGGTTTGTACGGCGGCGTCGAGGTCAAACTGGGATCATCTTCTGCTTCAGGAAACCCTTGATGTGGAGGGAAAAAGGCTAGTGTAGCGTAGGTAACTGTGTGTGTGTGTGTGTGTGTGTGTGTGTGTGTGTGTGTGTGTGTGTGTGTGTGCGTGTGTGTCCTAATTTGAGTCAGTGGGGAGGTGGGGAGATGAAAGGACAGTGCTGCTTCCAATTTCCTCCTCATGCAGAGATCTCAACATGACAAAACACAAAGTGCTGGCGGAGACGCTCTGAAAGGATCGCAGGCTTCCCGACTCAGTTTTTTTGTCTCGTTTGGAGGCTGGAGGCTGAAAAGTCTCCGTGTTTACACGTGAACGTGATCAAAGCTGCTCCGAATCGAGGCGGCTCTCACAAATCACCGACGTGGCCTCACCGTCTGCAGCCAGTCACACGTGAGGGAGTGAAGACGCGTCGCCTGCAGACACCTGAGCGCTCAGCTGCTCGTTGCTGTAATCCCTTATGTAGTTAAAGGTCCACTGTGTAGTGCTTTAAGTAATTTATGACCTCAAATCAGCGTCTTCATTCATAAATAAGTCCTCATTGGTGTAAAATGACTAACCACGACTTTAAAAAGATGTTCGCCGTTGTGCGTCTTTGGTTCATCTGGTGTCCGTTTTTCCTGTAACTGATGACGTGAACTCGCTCTCGACTCCCTGAACTTCAGATTCATTTGCCAAAAAAAGAGATGTAGCACACAGGAAACAAATGATAAGTGGTAATATTGTTTTAATCAATTTATCGTTTGTCTATGATACTCGTGTGGTGAAAAATCTGTTATTGTGATCGTGTGAGTTTTCTGATGGACAGATGACGTTAGCTTTGTGGCTAACGTAACCGCTGACTGCTGCTAAATGTAGCTGCTGTCAGGTAGCTAGCTCGGTTAGCGGTGCTGTCGTCGAACTGTCCTCGCGTACCGGAGGCGCATGTTCTGTAAACACCAATCAGGATCCGAGACGAGTCCGCGTGTCGCTGTGCTGAAGCAAACAACACTGGTGTCTGTCTGAAGTCCACATCCGTCTCTGCCACCTGGTTCTGACGTGAGGTGGTTCTGCTGTTATTCTCACGACATAATGAACTTAAAGCTCCACTGTGTCGTGTTTTCAGTAATTTATGACCTCAAATCAGCGTCTTCATTCATAAATAAGTCCTCATTGGTGTAAAATGATCTCTGCCAACAATCTCACTTCTCCTCCTGAGGGAAGAATCACTTCTCTGTATTTCCATAGGACGGGCGAGCTCTACGGAGGCTTCCATGTCCTTCCGCTCTATAAAAAACGATGAACTGGTGAGAGGGACAAAAAGCTCTACGTGGTACAGATAAGGCTAAAGGCGTTTTCACTCAGAGCCAGCGTGACTGTGGAACGGAGGAGGAGCTTAGCCAGACGCGCTCGTCAGCTGCAGTTTGAAGTCTGTTTGAAATAACGTACCTCATCACCCGAAACTAAACTTGATGAAGTGCTGTTTGAAGACATGTTGTTGTCACAGCTTCTTGAATCTTGACACATCCCGCCTGCCGTAGTTCCTACAGAAAATCCTCTTCCCGTTTAACATTGGGGCTTATGGGGCAGTTGCTGGAGTTTGTGTCGGTTAGACGCAGATAATTCAAAAACCGTACATCCTCCCGATAAAGTGGACACGTTGCCAGACAGAAGACAAGTGTGGCTACGTTCTTGGAAAATATCACTATTGTAGTGTGAAATCTGTGGCTAGGATCGTCATCTAAAGAAACATTTTCGGAGAGTTTTTTTCAGGCTCCCCCACTCTGCCAGTTGGTGCTGCGCGAACATTCCGCAATACACACACATTGAAAATCCTGAATTTTTCTGAATTTTTTCGAAATCACTCACGATCAATTAAGGGTCACCGTTCAAAAACTAAACATCGTAGAAAGAAAGTTCAAATACAACTCAAATAGATAAGACTTGTGCCTACATTTTAAAGTTTGAATGGTGTCTCTAGGTCAAAGTCTGCCAGAGCAGGAGATGTTTGAAAAACCTCGATGATTTTGCGACTTTTTTGACCCCGTCCCATTCATTCCTTATGGGAAGTTTTTCATACGGAGGCTTCCATGTCCTTCCGCTCTCTAAAAAACGATGAGCTGGTGAGAGGGACAAAAAGCTCTACGTGGTACAGATAAGGCTAAAGGCGTTTTCACTCAGAGCCAGCGTGACTGTGGAACGGAGAAGGAGCTTAGCCAGACGCGCTCGTCAGCTGCAGTTTGAAGTCTGTTTGAAATAACGTACCTCATCACCCGAAACTAAACTTGATGAAGTGCTGTTTGAAGACACGTTGTTGTCACAGCTTCTTGAATCTTGACACATCCCGCCTGCCGTAGTTCCAACAGGCTGCAACGCACGTTTGAAAACGCTTTGAGGCGCTAGAGAGCAGTATTCGTTTGGATGCAGAATAACATTTAACCACCAGATGGGAGAAATAATTCCACAGTGTGTCTTTAAATAAATAATAACAGTAAGTAAGTAAGTGTGCACAAAGCTAACTGAGCTGATGGATGTCGGCGTTAGCTTCCTGTAAATGTTCACATTGTTTTGAACTTTTAACTGAAAAGGACGACAACATCATCACGGTGACGTTTGTTCGTATGAACGTGCTTCACCTTCATCGTGTTTGTGTGTTTCGATGTCGCCGCTCAGAGTTTTACAGGTTCATTAGTTGCGTGTTTAAACATCATAATCTTGTAACGTAACGAGTCACTTTTAAAAGTGATGTTATGACAGAGAGCAGCGGAGCTTCATCAGCGTCCTCGTCTACAGATCAGCGATGAGCTGTTGGTTTGCAGCTCGGAGCTCAGAGGTCGTGATGGAGCTGTGCCCAGGTGTGAGCGATGTGCTTCAGCTGATTGGTTCGTTCACAGCTAGAAACGTCCAATCACGTTCATGCAGGTGTTCGGCTCAGACATCACTGTGACTCAGATGTTCGTGCTCTTCCTCTCGTCTCGGTTCTCTCGGAGGCGTTTCAGGTGTGTTCACCCTCCACTGCAGCTGAACGTTCGTTACACGACAGCACGCAGACGTGAACACGGCGGGCGATGGAGCAGATGAACATCCTCAGGCAGCTGCAACACTGAGGTGGAGGATAAAAACACCAGTTTTCAGGACGGAGGCCTCTGGACCTGCAGCCTGAGCCGTCCACACCGTGCTGCTGTAATTTGTGTTGTAATACGTGAGAGCAATATTCTGAGCCGTTATCATCGCCTGCCCTCTATCTGCTCGTCCGGAGGGAGGGGAATGGCTGACATTATGCCAAAGACAAAGACGCAGTGTTGAAATGTCCCGGGTTTAAACGAGGGTCGCCTCACGCCGCGCCGACTCCTCCAGCAGCTATCTTCCTGCCATTTCCTAAAAGGAATGTAATTTCGGCAGAAATCAAAACAAAAGCCCCAAACAAAACTCTTCTGAGGCAATTTTCAGCTATTTACTTGTCAGGCTGAGCTTTTAAAGATGCCAGACTGATCAGACTCCACGGCAGACAGCAGCTGACATTCACAGATACAAACAAATTACAGACGGACACTTCAGCCGAGGGAACAAAGAGCCAGTATTCAAATACAATCACAGACTCCGAGCCGCCGCTCGCGTATCGCTCAATCACACGTGGCGAGGACGGCAGATTCTTCTGGGGTGAACGTGTTCGCGTCGTGTCGTTCAGACGGTAATTACAAGCAGGCGAGTGGGCGAAAACGTACGAAACCACAGCTCTGATACCTGCTGCTCGCCGACAACAAGTCCAGAGGGGCGACAGGACGGCTGGAGGCCTCCGGGCCGGTCGATCAGATGAATACAGTCCAGAACAAACCTGTGGCAGCGGCTGCAACAAGCTGATTCTGGAGGCCTCCAGCGCCCGACGTGATGGACAGTTCGCCCGATCGTCAGGAATAGAGTGAGCTTCTGCAAAACCGACGAGTCGACGCCTGATGCTACGCTCACGCTCGGTGAAGGTCAGCGTCTGGATGACTCCACCAGCACCTCCTCCACCTCCTCCACCTCCTGACGTGAAAGCACTAAACTAACTAACATGTGATGAGGACGTGACTTCTCAGGTAACTGTTAACGTTACGTCCTGGTGACTCGGACAGATTTTTAATGCTTTTAACACAAAACTACACAAATCAACGTCCAGCACTCGTCACTGTGATCAGCTGATGGTGATGATATCAGCTGATGGAGATGATATCAGCTGATGGTGATGATATCAGCTGATGGTGATAATAACAGCTGATGGTGATGATATCAGCTGATGGTGATAATATCAGCTGATGGAGATATTATCAGCTGATGGTGATGATATCAGCTGATGGTGATGATATCAGCTGATGGTGATGATAACAGCTGATAGTGATAATAACAACTGATGGTAATGAAATCAGCTGATGGTGATGATATCAGCTGATGGTGATGATATCAGCTGATAGTGATGATATCAGCTGATGGTGATGATATCAGCTGATGATGATGACATCAGCTGGTGGTGATGATATCAGCTGATGGTGATGATATCAGCTGATGGTGATAATAACAGCTGATGGTGATGATATCAGCTGATGGTGATGATATCAGCTGATGGTGATGATATCAGCTGATAGTGATGATATCAGCTGATGGTGATGATATCAGCTGATGGTGATGATATCAGCTGATGGTGATGATATCAGCTGATGGTGATGATATCAGCTGATGGTGATGATATCAGCTGATGGTGATGATATCAGCTGATGGTGATGATATCAGCTGATGGTGATGATATCAGCTGATGGTGATAATATCAGCTGATGGAGATAATATCAGCTGATGGAGATGATATCAGCTGATGGTGATGAGATCAGCTGATGGTGATGATATCAGCTGATGGTGATGATATCAGCTGATGGTGATGATATCAGCTGATGGTGATGATATCAGCTGATGGTGATAATAACAGCTGATGGTGATGATATCAGCTGATGGTGATGATATCAGCTGATGGTGATGATATCAGCTGATGGTGATGATATCAGCTGATGGTGATGATATCAGCTGATGATATCAGCTGATGGTGATGATATCAGCTGATGGTGATAATATCAGCTGATGGTGATGATATCAGCTGATGGTGATGATATCAGCTGATGGTGATGATATCAGCTGATGGTGATAATAACAGCTGATGGTGATGATATCAGCTGATGGTGATGATAACAGCTGATGGTGATGATATCAGCTGATGGTGATGATATCAGCTGATGGTGATAATAACAGCTGATGGTGATGATATCAGCTGATGGTGATGATATCAGCTGATGGTGATGATATCAGCTGATGGTGATGATATCAGCTGATGGTGATGATATCAGCTGATGGTGATGATATCAGCTGATGGTGATGATATCAGCTGATGGTGATGATATCAGCTGATGGTGATGATATCAGCTGATGGTGATGATATCAGCTGATGGTGATGAGATCAGCTGATGGTGATGAGATCAGCTGATGGTGATGATATCAGCTGTGAGTCCTCTCAGACAGACGCTGGTGGATGTGCTGACTCCAGTGATCTCAGAGCGACTTCATGTATTAATCTGTGGGTGTAGAAGGTGTGAATCAGTGACCGGCCTCCTCTCGCTGATAAATGTCTCTCTGTCTGATAAAGGTGAGAGACGTCAGAACTGTTCTACATATAAAGGTCGGAGTCAAACGGTTTGACCCGTTGGCTTTAAGATGCTTCACGTTAGCTCGGCTGTGACAGATTCACCAGCAGCCAGCAGACTAACGTCTCTGAGAACCAGACGCCTTCACATTCATGTTTTTATTAACATCAACGTGTCGAATCACATTCAGTGTACATGTGCATGAGCTCACATGTCAGGAGGACATGGAGGTTTCAACATTTGTAAGTGTGACACCAGCTGTGCTCCTGGGGACAGAATAACACAACAGGATGTTCTCTGAAGGTAACCAGAGCTTCAGACTGTGAATCTAACGGACATTAAAGACGTGACGTGTCTGAGGTTCGTGGTTCTTTGTGGTAAACGGGTCGATTTGAGGCAGCGACATGTTGTGAGTCTGTTTTGTGTGTCTTGTTTGGTTCGTTCAGCGTATTTAACGGATATGAGCACATTTCTTTTGTTACAGTGGAGCTCTGACTGTTTCTTTTACTTGTTAGGAGACACACACAAAAAACACCTCACCTCTTTACAGCGCCGACACGTTCTGGTTCTGGTTCTTGTTCTGTTCTGTTCTGCGTATCTACAGAATATGAGAAGAACATTTGTAATCGTTAGGCGATGCGTTCGCTGTCCGTCTGGAGGTTCATGGTGTTCCTCAGAGTCTGTACTTGTACTCTGTCGTCGACCCGACTCGTCAGCACAGGTGTGATTATCCCACATTACCTGGACTCTTATCTGGAAATATAGAAGGTGACACTTGACATGTTCCAGACAGAGCTGCTGTCGTCACTCAGACTGAAGAAGACGTCCTCCTCCTCCTCCTCCTCCTCCTCCTCCTCCTCCTCCTCCTCCTCGGTGTCTCTGAGGAGGAGAGGCTCTTCTGTTCCTTCCTCCATCAGATGTTCGGGTGGAGGTGTCCTGGGGCAAAAGCTGTTTGTGGTATTTTTCTGCTGCAGCTCTAAACAAACAGCCAGAATGAAAAATGTCTCCGACGCTGCTGCAGCAACAAGCTGAAGAATATTCTCAGAGTTCAGTTTGTGACAAAACTTCATCTGCCTGTTTAATAATCAGGATGATTCAGACGGAGGGAACATTTTAGAAGGAGTCGGGTTCAGCCGGGCTACTTCCTGTTGTTCCTGCTGAAACAGAAAGCATTTAGCATCAAACAGGCTCAGTGACGACTCTCTCTGCTCTAATGATCCCAAACATCAAGGTTTTATTTCTGTCAAACTTTCCTCAATCTGAGACAAAGCATTTAAACCCCTGATGGAGGCGGAGCCAGCCGGAGGAACCACCGGGCCTTAAAGAGCCGGACGGGTCAGCACCTCGCTGAGTCTCACGCTGGTCTACTGGAGATGATGGAGAGACACTGAAACCCAACATTTCTCCTTCGACTGACTTCTGATGAAGGAACGTCTCCACGAGATGACAGAAAACCCTTCAGAGAGTTTTTATCGACACGTCTGTCCTCGATTCTGTTCATTAACCTTCCTCTCTGAAGACGGTTCTTTCATCGTATTCATCAGAAGTGAGGCGACATGTTGGGTTTCAGTCTGTTTCTCCATCGTCTCCCGTAGACTACAACACAGCTGACACCAGTCTGCAACCAAAGAAAGATTCAGTGATGTCACGACATCACCAGGAAGTAAACCTGGACGATAGAAAACACTTTTGGGTCGTAAACACCAGGTGAGTGAAGACTGAACCGTCGTATCAACCTCGGCTCAGAATGTTCTTTTGTAGACGTGAAACCTCTGGATGTTTCTGATGAGACATCTGGAACAATATGATGTGTTCTGGACCCACATCGAGCTGGACCTAAACATTTTGTATTTGTTTCAACAAAGACAACGAGACAAGACTTTCTGGTACAGAAGTTGCTTTCATGCGTTTCAGGCGGGACGGAGACACGACGAGGCGATGTTGAACTACAGATATTGTAACTTTGAAAGACAGCTAACGTCTCCGTAAACCACAGACACGTTTCGCTTTTCAGCGAAATCATGTCACATTTCAACGATACATGTGACGAGCATCCGAGCTGACGGCGGTGTCAGCAGGTGGAGGAGTTACAGCTGATCGAGGGGGCTGAGAAGCCAGAGACCACTGATGGAGACTGAGTTTCAACGTGTGTGAGCCTGAAACCACGAACCAGAAGAACAAAACGAGTCTCTGAATCTGACTCGTACCGACGGAGCAGCTACATCAAATACACCTCAGAAGAGCGACGCTCCGCTGTCTCCACCTGCCTCAATGTCACACACACACACACACACACACACACACACACACACACACACACACACACTCTCTCTCAACAAACACTGCAGGCCTCTCGGCCTCCCGCTGCGATCGCACAGCTCGCTGCACATCAAACAGCGAGCCTGCTGTCAGCTCCTCACACACAGCCAATCAGAGCATCACTCCATTCTGCGCCGCATGTTCCCACAAGTTATCTGTGAATTCAATGTATGTCCGCCGTGTGTGTGTGTGTGTGTGTGTGTGTGTGTGTGTGTGTGTGTGTGTGTGTGTGTGGCAGTGTGACCGAGCTGAAATGACAGCGGCTGCCAGCCCACCAACCAAACTCGAGCAGCGACTGCGAGTGAATAGCAAAGAGCAGCTCCCACGGCGTCGGAGCGGCGGGGCGCGGGGGGCCTGACAGGTGATGGCGCCGCCGCCGCCGCTATAAACACATCCAGCTCTCAGACGCTCGACGTCAGCCGAGAGGAGATAATCACGGGCACGAGGAGCGAGAGGAGAAGCTGAGGGGACGGAGCAGGAGCAGGGTGAAGCAGCGGAGCGAGGAGCAGGGAGGCAGGCGGCGTGAAGATGGAGGCGCTGAGGGGAGGCTGCGAGCGCTCTAATGGCCTCGCCGCAGGGCGCCGACCTGAGAGAGGCCGGCCGGCTCCACTCTGTCACTTCAGACACGGAGCAGAGATCCTCTCACGACTCGTCTCCTGAGTCCAGCGCCGCGAGTTTACTGTGATGGAAGCAGGAAGGCAAAGATTGTTTCACACAAAGTTCAGAGAGTGAAAGAAGAAGTGCAGCACACAGCGTACGAGCGTATACAGCGTACACTCTGACGCCACTAACACGGCTGGAAATGTCTCCACATCTCCTCGATAATATCCAGTTTCCAACGAAATGTCGACATGAAATCTCCCAACGTCTTCTCAGAAACATCTGGTCTTCTCACCACGAACACGGCTGGAAATGTCCTGACGTCTCCTCCCGTGTTGTGTCGGCACACATTAACCTCGACATCTCGAACAGAAAGATCAACATGTGGAGTAAAAAGGAGACATCTGGTTGATCTGTACTGATGCCTACATTACCCACAGTGCACCTGAGCCACCCAGTGACATCACTGGAGTTAAATGATCAGCTTCCTCACTACTTTCTGCACACGTGCAGTAAAACTCCTCCTGATGTGTTAAAGTGTAAACCCGTCAGTTAGCTCGCTGCTCGTCCGTTAGCAGCCGCTCGCCGCTCTCTGCGCAGCGATGTGATTGGCCCGTGTGGTCACACCGACGTTCCTTCTCTAAATGGAGATGAAACGGCAGGTAACGCCTGTTACCATGGCAACTGTAGCCGCACATCACAGACGTGACAGCTGTGAGATCACAGCGAGGAAACACACAAGAACACAACTACAAACACGTCGCACTTTCATCAGGATCCGTCCGTCAATTTGTGCTTTGATACTTTTGCCGCCACAGAACGTCTCAGAACCGGCTGCTGTTGGACCGAGCCCATGAGGTGGCGCTGTGGTCGGCGGTTCTGACCGCAGCGTCAGAGTGGACCGGATCAATCCGAGGCTTCAGCTGGCAGCTGCAGGACGACTCCACCTCCTCGACACCACCATCATGCTCTCTGATTGTTCTCCACCAGTTGCCTCCATTTTCTCCCCGCACACACACACACACACACACACACACACACACACACACACACACACACACACACACACACACACACACACACTGAGGCCGTCCTGCCTGACGATGAAAGGAAATCATTTTAATTGCTTTTGTGTAATTTGCTTGTTTCTGGCTGAGCCCAGAACAGGAAGCGGCGCCGGGCGGCGAGCAGCAGCAGCAGCAGCGTCGGTGTCCTCTCATCACAAACACTTCGTCCTCTCTGGATGTTCAAATCTTCTTCAAGACAGTTTCTTTCCTCCTGGACTTCCTGGATGTTCCTGCAGGTTCAGTGTCACTGCTGATGATCCGGACGTTACAGAACCAGAACTCTCACGTAAACGTTCAGTAAGAAGAAGAACGATCCTTCTGTCTGCCGTCAGTTTGACACTGAGCTCTTCATCTGTGCTGATTGTCAAATATTAACATGAAATGTAGTGAAATAAAAAGTGTGAACATCTGGAGGAAACTCTGAACGCCACTGACACCATTCATTGTTGGATGATCAGGATTTTATTCTTGTAGACGAACTGACATCACTTCATCGTTCAGCTCCTTCCTGAGAGCTGCAGGTCCAACAGGTGATTGAAGATGTGCTGTTTCATTACGTACGTTCAAACACTCGGCCGGTTCAGGAAAACATCTGGACGATAATCTCACTGTGGTGAAACTTCACTCAGCAGTTAATCAAAGGTGCTGTTTGTTTTCTGACTCTGAGACTGAAGGACGAGTCGGGAACATCTGAGCAGAACCTTCCTGCCACACTTCACCGATCAATACTTTCATCTCTCAGCGAGACTTTGAGCCTCGTGCATTCAGTCTGTCTTCTTTTCTCCTCTGAACCTCAGCTGCTTGTTTAAACCGGCCCGGTTCTACAGCAGCGTAGAACCGGCTGCACACATCGAGACGTGGCGACAAATCATTTGTGAAGATGGAAAACAAACGGACTCATTCAGACACTGAAGCTGAAAACACAGCAGATCCAACAGAGACACTGAAAAGCTTCGGGCTCCCCTCACACGGGTCAGACGGTCCGGTTCTGACCCACAGGTCGTTCACAGACAGATTATTAAAGTCTCATGAAACAGTTTCCTCACAGCAGAGTCGGCCCAGACGTGTTTCTGATGGATGATGGTAGTGAAAAGAAACTGTGAGAAGTGATTAGCGGAGCGTCGACACGTCGGCCCAGCGGGTCAGAGGTTCTGATTCTGATGACAGCGGGCCGACTGTCAGAGGGCCTGATGACTCACTGAGAGTCGCAGTCAAAGAAGAAGCTGTAAATACTCTGCTAACCCTGCTAACAAAGCTCTGCTAATATGATTCATTTCCTATAAACCCTTCACAATAAACGCGTAGCGATTTAAAAGCTTTTATTGTGAAGCAGCAGGACGAGGAAACATTTGAAACAGGAGTTAGCAGCTGGCTAAACTTAGCGAAGTGTCGGCTAATTTGACAGTCTGATCACCTGTGCATCAGTGTGACGTGGTGTGTAGCTCTCAGTGAAGCTGTGTGACCAGAACCAGCGGTCCAACAGAACCATGTTGGCTGTAGAAATGTTGATGTGAGGATTAAAATGAAATGTGAAGGTTCATTATTTGGAGGCTTCCTTGCACATTAACCTTCACAGCAGGACACAGTGGAGACACAGATTCTGACCCAAACTGAAGCGAGCAGCCTGATTGACTCTGCAGAACAAAGTTCTGACAGCCGGGCTGCAGTCTCGGGTCTCTCCGCGATCCACTCGATGTATTTTCAGCATCCGAAGATAAAAGCAACAGCGCAGGAGCTGCTTTTATTCCCCTGCAGTGTCTGCCTCCCCTCGTCAGCTGTAATTATACAGCAGTCAGCATCAATCCTGCGCTCAGAACCCGTCTCAGAGCCGGACCGTATCCATAACGACCACCAGGACCGCCGTGTCAGGGAACGTTTGTGTGAGCGAGCGAAATAGCTCCTGTCAGGACTGTAGGTCGACATACAGGTGAGAAATAATGTGCATGTGGGATAAACGACGGGGAGATGAGCAGACAGTCCATCAGTCAGGAGACAGGCAGACAGACAGACAGGTAGACAGACAGACAGGTAGACAGACAGACAGGTAGACAGACAGACAGGTAGACAGACAGACAGACAGACAGGCAGGTAGACAGGTAGACGGGGGAGGCAGAGACAGGTAGGCAGTCCTCACAGGTTTCTCTTTGCTTAAAAGCCGCAGGAACACAAGGGTGGCGTTAGAAAAGTTAAAAGAGAAAACCTAATTAATGTTATCGGAGCGTCCCCGCGGAGGAGAGCCGAAATTAAATTAAATTAAATCACTGTCTGCTGGGAGGAGGAGGGAGAGAGCTCTGCCACCCGGCCGCCACGTCACACACTGATACTGCCTCACAGGTGTGTGTGCGTGTGTGTGTGTGTGTGTGTGTGTGTGTGCGTATATTTTAAAGCAGAGAGTCGGACAGAAAAATAATCAGGCAGCTTGTCGAGAGGAAGAAATGTAATGTGTGGAAAACTTGTCATTGCTCGCACATAATTATGGAAAATAACATTTGTATAACAGAAACAGCGTGTGTGTGTGTGTGTGTGTGTGTGTGTGTGTGTGTGTGTGTGTCGTTGGGAGCTTCTTGCTGTTGTTGAGTTCATGATGATCCAGTCAATTCCCATCAGCAGCAGATTAGCACGAGACCGGACCGCCTGCAGGCCTCGATCAGAGCCGATGACCCCTGGTAACACACACACACACACACACACACACACACACACACACACACACTGCCCTCCATGTTTCATGAAAACAATAAAAAATGGTTTTATTTCCTTGAGTGGAAACAAAAGGTTGTTTTTTTTTACTTCCACCAGTTCGTGAAGTCAGGAGAGAAAATATTTCAGATCAGACTTCGAAAATGGATCGACAGAAGAAAACAAACTGCTCTCTTTCCCCTCAGGCCGACACCACTTATATCTTTTATATATATATATATTATATATAAATTCCATCACTTGAGCAACAAAGAACAACAGCGTGCAGCTCTGTGAGGGTCCGTGTTGTTCTGGTTCTGATCACCAGCGAGGAGCGAGCGGCTGCAGCATCAGGACCGAACAGTCTGACACCGAACACTTTCAATCAATAAAACATTGAATATATTGTCTTTTAGTGTCTTTAAGTGAGTAAATATCCAAAAAGAATTAGCAAATGATCTCGTTCTGTTTGATTTGTCTCAAGCTGCCCGATACTTTACAAACTGTAATCTAAAGGAGTAAAGATTAGCAGCATGCTGACAGGCTGAACTGTGCAGGATGAGGATGGTGAGCAGCTTCAGTTAGCATGCAGGTGTTAGCATTCAGCTTCCTCCTCACCGACGGCTGCAGACTCTTAATGTGGCTCCTGAATCCGAACCGTCACCTGAAGCTGCAGAGAACCTGGTCCAGTCACTGAACGAAGAACCGAAGAGCAAAACGAATCGACTTCCAAACTACATATAAATAAATTTGGGATCCAAACGTGATTAAACCTGAACTGAGATCTAATTTTAGATTTAATTGAAGCCAGATTTGATTTATCCGGCGTGATGGGACTCGGGTGGATATTGGACCTGTGGAGAACTCCCCAGCAGCCGTCTGTGAGCTCAGATATAATTACATCTTTATTAAATGAACAGAGCTGCGTGTAACAGGAAGCGACGCGTACAGCGAGAAACGTTTGAAGACACGGATACGAGTGTTTCCTCTGCGACGCTCGCTCTGACACGTGAGCGCCATCACGTCTGTGAGGATTAATAACCTGTGATGAAACGCTGGCTGCCTTCAGGTCACAGTCAGCTGAGGACTGTCGTAA
The DNA here is from genome assembly GCA_039737535.1 of Lagodon rhomboides. Classification (NCBI taxonomy): domain Eukaryota; kingdom Metazoa; phylum Chordata; class Actinopteri; order Spariformes; family Sparidae; genus Lagodon; species Lagodon rhomboides. Next base: position 887,836 of record CM077800.1, read on the forward strand.
TGAAAAGCAGGAGAGTCGTCTGCAGCAGCGAGGCGCCTGCAGCTAATTAAAGAAAACAGTCTGATTCCAGCAGAAACATCACGAAACACTTTGCTTTAATGAAGTCTTGCTGCAGCAGATCACAGCCGTCCTGCTTTATGTCTCGTCTGGTATAAAACCTGCAGACTCGCCGGACGCTCTTCACCTGGAGGCCAGCAGATCTCCATCATGTTCATCCTGAATATGAGCAGTGATTCATGCTGAACAGAAATCTTCAGCATACGTATTAAACAAGTTGTCATTTAAAAGATTTTCCTGCTTTCACTGCTTCTTTTCTTCTTCGGAACATATTCCACTTTTTACTGCGCAGCGTTTATTTAACGTCTTCAGTTACTCAACAATTCAAAAATGTGATCAGTGAGTAAAGAAATGTGCTCTGTGATGTCTGTTCACAACTCCCCGAGAATCTTCACATTTTTAACTTTCCTTCAGACCCAAAGTGATCCAGTGATGCTAACGCTGCTAACAGGAGCTGCTAACAGGAGCTGCTAAAGGCCCCCACACAGCGCCCAAGGCCGACTTCCTTCTCCGACCACTCCGTCGGATCCGTTTGGCAGAAAAGTCACACTGAAACACTCCGCCCCGGCTACACAGCAGCGTATACGTTCTGCGCCTGCGCGAGATGCAGTAAGTCTCCTAAACATCGGGTGGCGCTAGTCTCGTGCCAGTCACCCAAAACATGAAAACAGGAAATGACAGAACGGAGTGCGGACCGTAGCTTATCAGAACAAAGCACACACAGTGTTAGCTCAGCATTACTTGCGTGATGTCGTATTACGGTGGTCTCTCTTCCACCAGGGCAGCCAGCTGCTCCTCAAAGTCCTCGGTCCACACAGCCATGGCTTCCAAACATACGCTGGTTTATCCCCAAAATAACGAACGGTGAAGTGTTGTTTGTAACTCTGTGCCGTCTCTGTTTATGTGGTTTGTTTACCATCGTCACTTCCGCCGCCCCTCCCACACGCCGCGCTGATTCGCTGGCACACCGCCAATCAGAATGGTCACTGAACAGCTAGCTAACAACCAATCAGAGTATCCGACGGCGTCCAACCTCAGACGGCCGACTTCGCATGTTCAGTCGGATCAGACGCAGCTGAACACACCGAACAGAGCAGCTCCCGAACTCGTCCGACTCTCTCCGAACGCTTCAGACGTCCGACGTTTGAGCCGGTGTGTGCCGACCTTAACAGGAGCCGCTAACAGGAGCTGCTAACAGGAGCAGCTAACAGGAGCTGCTAACAGGAGCGGCTAACAGGAGCTGCTAACAGGAGCTGCTAACAGGAGCGGCTAACAGGAGCTGCTAACGTTACACCTTTAAAAGAGACAGAACAAATAAAAGAGAACATTATAACACCTCTGATGCAGTTTCACAGGCTCTCGCTCTCCTGGAGGTTTCACCTGTTTCTGTCGTCTTGTTGGTTCTGAAATAGGCCGATATGTTGCTGATAGCATGTTAGCATCGCTCAGATTAGCAACAGCATTTTCACACTAAAGTCAAATTTCCCTCTGAGCTGATAATGAAAAGCATAAAGTGGATGTATGGAGACAATAAAGGGATTCAAACGAGCAGCTCGTCACTGAGGTGGAAAACGACTCACGTACGTTGGAAGCGACCTCCTGAACGCCGACGCTCACACGCCGCGCTGTCGTCTTCTTCTCGTGGACGCTGTTTAACCAAAGTTTCAGTCGGCGGCCGGGCGCTCTCCTCCCGCTGTGAGCCTGTTGACATGAAACAGAGTTGATAATGATTATTAGAACATCAGCGGCAGATCAAGGGCGGCATATTGAACAAGAGATGAAAGACTGCTGCGGAGAGACGAGTTCATCCGAGGGCCTGGACCTTAATATTCATCAATGTAAAGAATGTAAGTGATAAAACTGTGATATAATAAAGTGAAGCTGAAGTTAAAGCGAGCAGCTCATTAAGGCAGAGTGGGAGGCGAGTGTCACAGCGAGCTCATTGTGTGTGGCTGACACTCGAAACTGGGATTATTGACATTTCTGTGTGTCGGAATAAATAAACGACTAATTAAAAGTTATGAGATTGAAGCAGATCGTTGAACTCTGAGCTGAGGAGAAAACTGGATCTAACAGCACAGAGACGCTGAGCTGAACATCACAGAGCTGCTGGCTGAATGTAGCTTTCAGTAAATATAAAGGATATTTGTATTATTGATGATCACATCATCTGAGAACAGCAGAGGTTTCCTGCTCACAGTCTGTTTCTCTGACAGGAGGAGAAACAAACCTGTTTACTGTGACTTCTGATATGAATGAAAGACATTTACATCTATATAGAAATATTTACATTAAAGAACACACACATTATGTTAAGTCTTGAGAGTACGGTGGCCCTGAGGGTCAAGAACATTCCAGAGATCACGACGACATTCAAACGGTTTGTCTAACAGCAGCTGCGTACCGTCATGTGATCCGTCGTCAGAACGCTTCCCGTGATTCTCTTCATGCAAAACATGTCGAGATGACACCGCATCAGAGAGGGACAACAAACACACACACACACAAACAAACAAACACACAAACAAACACACAAACAAACAAACAGCCTGTAAGAAGCATGTACATTTTGCGGCTGTGTTCCATCATTAAATGAGGCTGTTTCATGTTTCCTCTGGTAAAACTGCTCCGTCTGAAAGAAAACAACATTAAACTGTAACAGGAAGTTCACTCAGGTGGCTGCTGAGCTCTTAACTGTTGATTGACAGCTTATTTGGGCAGAGAGGAGCTTCTATGCCCGCCCTACAGCCTGAAACAGCCAATGAGTGTGTTTGTGTAACAATAACAGCATCGCTTTGTGTGTTTGTGTGTGTGTGTGTGTGTGTGTGTGTGTGTGTGTGTGTGTGTCGTTGGGAGCTTCTTGCTGTCGGTGAGTTCATGATGATCCAGTCAATTCCCATCAGCAGCAGTGATTACCACGAGACTGGACCGCCTGCAGGCCTCGATCAGAGCCGATGACCCCTGGTAACCCCTGGTAACTCCTGGTAACCCCTGGTAACCCCTGGTACCTCCTGGTAACCCCTGGTAACCCCTGGTAACTCCTGGTAACTCCTGATAACCCCTGGTAACTCCTGATAACCCCTGGTAACCCCTGGTAACCCCTGGTAACTCCTGGTAACCCCTGGTAACCCCTGGTACCTCCTGGTAACCCCTGGTAACCCCTGGTACCTCCTGGTAACCCCTGGTAACCCCTGGGTAACTCCTGGTAACCCCTGGTAACCCCTGGTACCTCCTGGTAACCCCTGGTAACCCCTGGTAACTCCTGGTAACCCCTGGTAACCCCTGGTAACCCCTGGTAACTCCTGGTAACCCCTGGTAACCCCTGGTAACTCCTTGGTAACCCCTGGTAACCCCTGGTAACTCCTGGTAACCCCTGGTAACTCCTGGTAACTCCTGGTAACCCCTGGTTACCCCTGGGTAACCCCTGGTAACCTCCTGGTAACTCCTGGTAACCCCTGGTAACTCCTGGTGACCCCTGGTAACTCCTGGTACCTCCTGGTAACTCCTGGTAACCCACAGTAACCCCTGGTAACTCCTGTTAACCCCTGGTAACTCCTGGTAACTCCTGGTGACCCCTGGTAACTCCTGGTGACCCCTGGTAACTCCTGGTACCTCCTGGTAACTCCTGGTGACCCATAGTAACCCCTGGTTAGCCCTGGTAACCCATCAGTAACCCCTGGTAACTCCTGGTAACCCCTGGTAACTCCTGGTAACTCCTGGTAACTCCTGATAACCCATAGTAACCCCTGGTTAGCCCTGGTAACCCCTGGTAACCCCTGGTAACTCCTGGTAACCCCTGGTAACCCCTGGTAACCCCTGGTAACTCCTGGTAACCCCTGGTAACTCCTGGTAACTCCTGGTAACCCCTGGTAACCCCTGGTAACTCCTGGTAACTCCTGGTAACTCCTGGTAACTCCTGGTAACCCCTGGTAACCCCTGGTAACCCCTGGTAACTCCTGGTAACCCCTGGTAACTCCTGGTAACTCCTGGTAACCCCTGGTAACTCCCTGGTAACCCCTGGTAACTCCTGGTAACTCCTGGTAACTCCTGGTAACTCCTGGTGACCCATAGTAACCCCTGGTTAGCCCTGGTAACCCATAGTAACCCCTGGTAACTCCTGGTAACCCCTGGTAACTCCTGGTAACTCCTGGTAACTCCTGATAACCCATAGTAACCCCTGGTTAGCCCTGGTAACCCCTGGTAACCCCTGGTAACTCCTGGTAACCCCTGGTAACTCCTGATAACCCCTGGTAACTCCTGGTAACCCCTGGTAACTCCTGGTAACTCCTGGTAACCCCTGGTAACCCCTGGTAACCCCTGGTAACCCCTGGTAACTCCTGGTACCTCCTGGTAACTCCTGGTAACCTCCTGGTAACCCCTGGTAACTCCTGGTAACTCCTGGTAACTCCTGGTAACTCCTGGTGACCCCTGGTACCTGTGAGTTCATTTGATTTATTCAATGTTTAAAAAGTAAACAGATAAAGACTCAGTGTTCATCGCTCAGAGTGGCTCATGTTTGTTCTTACCAGCTGTGTCAGTTTGTGTTTTGTGTATTGATCTGATTTGTCACCACAAACAGCTGCATCAGGTCGCGACACCTGGTCACAAACGTTCCGTCACGATGAAGCAGGCTGCAGAAGTCTTCTCAGAAATATCTGGTTTCGTCTGTTAAACCAGCGTCAGTGTGAAACGTCGGTGTAACGAGTCGTTGATCTCCATCACATGTAGATTCATGCAGTGACTGTCCTGCAGCATCCTCTGTGATGTCATCACGCGGCCCTGCGACCAGCTCCGAATCACGTCTGTGCATCTTTTAAAGAGGGAGACTTTAGAAATTAAAATTCAACATGTGGATGAAACTGTGGAAGAGGAGGAGGTTTTGTTTGGCTGAGGAGAGAAATGTTCCCCGGTGTGAAAATGAAGTGGACGGTGTGACAAGTCGAGCCAGATGCAGTCTGCTGAGAAATCACTTTCACAACACAATGAACAGCAAACTGTCAGACAGCTCCGGGATTAGTCTGTCATGATTTCCCTCTCATCGTCCTCCGCTCCCTCCTTTATTACTGTTCCTCGCTCAGACGTCATCTTCGTCTCTGCAGCAGCTCCGAACCTGAACCTCCTGCAGCACTGACCTCTTTTACCTTGGTCTCCAGGCACTAATTCAATTACAGCCACCACTTGAAAAGCCAATTATAATTAACACTGATTAATGAGCTGAAGTCAGAGGATACATCAGTGATAGAGTGATTGGACAACATTAGGAGGGGACAATTACCGAGCGGCAGGATGAACTGGATCACACCCTCCGTCGTTAGAGGAGGAATCAGCGCCGGCGGGGAGGGAAGTTAGACCCGAGGTTAATATCCTGCTAAACGGCGCCGCAAATCAAATCACAATCATCCTCCGTCTCATCTGAACAAACAGGCGAGCGCAGGTGGAAAGTGTGTAGCTGCTCGTTCTCTACACAGGTGTGTCAGAGCAGCTCGCCACGGAGACATCGCCACCTGTCATACGCTGTCAGTGACATGTTTAAAATGTGTGCATGAAGAAGACCTGTCAACATTTATAAACCTGAAACCTGGATATTCTTGATGAGGTTTCAGGACGTCTCCAGCAGTTAAAACCAGAAGGTTTGGACCGGTCCGTGTGTTGTGGCAGCGGATATTTCAGATGAGACGTCAGGACATTTCCAGCTGTGCTTGTGGCAACAAGACTGGATCGTTTTGACGAAACATCTCAACTTTCCAGCCGTGTTTGTGGTGAGACGGTTGGATGTGTTCAGCAGGACGTGGGGACATTTCCAGCCACGTTTGTGCCATCATGGATCTGAAGGCAAAACCTCAACCTTTGAGTCTCTTTGTGCTTCGACCTAACCGGACCATAAGCACAGCGACCAGGTGAAAACTGAACCTGAAGAAACTCTGTGTCTTCACTCTGCTGATTGTTGTCAGGAAGAGACAAATAGTGTCCACAAGACTCAGCTGTGTTTATCAGCTGATGGTGTCTCCTGCGTCTGATTCGAGCGGCGGACGCTGCAGCCTCCTCAGCATCACTCCTCCCCGCGTCCACGCAGATAGAAGCTGCGATCTCAAACAGCTCGTGTGTCTTCTGATGTAAAGATGACTGTTCCACAGCCAAACCTTCTCCCAGCGTCCGTTTGAAATCTGCCATCAGCTGACGCTCTGCTGCAGAGCCCGTCCAGGCAGCCTGCTCAGAAAACGTCCATGAATGAGAATGAACGGATCGTCGTGCCAGTCGGAAGACTGACGCTGATCAATAGGAGGACGTTTGCATCGGGACACAAGAAGAAACCGCCTCACACTTACAGAGAAAATGTTTGAAAGTCACAGGAGACACCAGCATACATGAATATATTACATCTGATTTGTATCTGGATCTTCTAAAAGCTGTTAAAACCTGCCCACATACTCTGGTGGAGTGAGACGTTAAAAGGGAGAGAGAGAATGAATTATGAAAATGTCTCCAGGTCCATTAAAAAAAAAGAATATTTACTTCCATTTAGCTTGTTGTTTGTCTCCAGCTGACGGTGACAGCAGAGACACGAGATGTGACGTTCTCTGAGAATGGTTTACAATCTGCCACGACGAGGAGGAAGTGAACACTCACATCATCAGCGTATAGTGAAGCAGTCACAGTCCGGTTCCGTGTGCTGAGTCCACTCTACTCTGTGGTTCCGGTTCAGACTTCCAGCAGGTTCCCTCCCCCTCTCGGGCCGGGCCGGGCCGGGCCGGGCCGGGCCCCGGGCCTCATCACTCACTGCTGCTCTTTATATAAGATGAACCGTGTCGCTCTCGTCAGCGTCGACCGCAGGCTGAGTTTACATGGTCGTGTGACAAATCACTTCCCCGTGATGACATTCATGTTTTGTGACAGGAAGGAAATGTTTGTGTTACAGGAAGTCAGTTAATTGCTGTAATCCTCGCTGCCGGCTGCAGAGTGTCACTTTAACTGGAGACTGTTTGTGGTATCAGATAGATGTACAGCAGCGAACAGTCGGCCCACTCAGTGTTTATACTCACACATCTACTGTCAACATCTGACGGAGTCCAACACTGCAGAGATACTGACTGTCACATCCTCCTCAGCTCCATACAGACTGTATCTGCTGAACAGCACCATGTTAGCATCGTCACTGTGAGCATGTTGTTAGCATCCAGCTAAAGATGAAATATATTCCTGTGGAGTTTTTCATCATCAGGTTTTGAAGAGAAGCTAACGTGAGACGCTGCTGCTTCTTCTGCTTCTTCTGCTGCCATCCAACAGTATTTCAACCTCCTGCTGCGTCGCCATGGTTAGTTATTTTTACATTTAGCAAGAGTGTAAATCTGGGGAAAGATTCTGGTTTTCTGGCAGCGATGAGATCATCAAATATTAATAAAATCCATCTGGAGAAACTTCTTAAAGGAACAGTTCACCCAAAGTCTCAAACCTCAGTCCTCCTCTCCTCCTCCTGATGATATAAAGTCCTCCTCTCCTCCTCCCGATGATATAAAGTCCTCCTCTCCTCCTCCTGATGATATAAAGTCCTCCTCTCCTCCTCCTGATGATATAAAGTCCTCCTCTCCTCCTCCTGATGATATAAAGTCCTCCTCTCCTCCTCCCGATGATATAAAGTCCTCCTCTCCTCCTCCTGATGATATAAAGTCCTCCTCTCCTCCTCCTGATGATATAAAGTCCTCCTCTCCTCCTCCTGATGATATAAAGTCCTCCTCTCCTCCTGATGATATAAAGTCCTCTCCTCCTCCTGATGATATAAAGTCCTCCTCTCCTCCTCCCGATGATATAAAGTCCTCCTCTCCTCCTCCTGATGATATAAAGTCCTCCTCTCCTCCTCCCGATGATATAAAGTCCTCCTCTCCTCCTCCCTGATGATATAAAGTCCTCCTCTCCTCCTCCTGATGATATAAAGTCCTCCTCCTCCTCCTGATGATATAAAGTCCTCCTCTCCTCCTCCCGATGATATAAAGTCCTCCTCTCCTCCTCCCGATGATATAAAGTCCTCCTCTCCTCCTCCTGATGATATAAAGTCCTCCTCTCCTCCCTGATGATATAAAGTCCTCCTCTCCTCCTCCTGATGATATAAAGTCCTCCTCTCCTCCTCCCGATGATATAAAGTCCTCCTCCTCCTCCTGATGATATAAAGTCCTCCTCTCCTCCTCCTGATGATATAAAGTCCTCCTCTCCTCCTCCTGATGATATAAAGTCCTCCTCTCCTCCTCCTGATGATATAAAGTCCTCCTCTCCTCCTCCCGATGATATAAAGTCCTCCTCTCCTCCCTGATGATATAAAGTCCTCCTCTCCTCCTCCCGATGATATAAAGTCCTCCTCTCCTCCTCCTGATGATATAAAGTCCTCCTCTCCTCCTCCTGATGATATAAAGTCCTCCTCTCCTCCTCCTGATGATATAAAGTCCTCCTCTCCTCCTCCTGATGATATAAAGTCCTCCTCTCCTCCTCCTGATGATATAAAGTCCTCCTCTCCTCCTCCTGATGATATAAAGTCCTCCTCTCCTCCTCCTGATGATATAAAGTCCTCCTCTCCTCCTCCTGATGATATAAAGTCCTCCTCTCCTCCTCCTGATGATATAAAGTCCTCCTCTCCTCCTCCTGATGATATAAAGTCCTCCTCCTCCTCCTGATGATATAAAGTCCTCCTCTCCTCCTCCTGATGATATAAAGTCCTCCTCTCCTCCTCCCTGATGATATAAAGTCCTCCTCTCCTCCTGATGATATAAAGTCCTCCTCTCCTCCTCCTGATGATATAAAGTCCTCCTCTCCTTCTCCTGATGATATAAAGTCCTCCTCTCCTCCTCCTGATGATATAAAGTCCTCCTCTCCTCCTCCTGATGATATAAAGTCCTCCTCTCCTCCCTGATGATATAAAGTCCTCCTCTCCTCCTCCTGATGATATAAAGTCCTCCTCTCCTCCTCCCGATGATATAAAGTCCTCCTCTCCTCCTCCCGATGATATAAAGTCCTCCTCTCCTCCTCCCGATGATATAAAGTCCTCCTCTCCTCCTGATGATATAAAGTCCTCCTCTCCTCCTCCATGATGATATAAAGTCCTCCTCTCCTCCTCCTGATGATATAAAGTCCTCCTCTCCTCCTCCTGATGATATAAAGTCCTCCTCTCCTCCTCCTGATGATATAAAGTCCTCCTCTCCTCCTCCTGATGATATAAAGTCCTCCTCTCCTCCTCCTGATGATATAAAGTCCTCCTCTCCTCCTCCTGATGATATAAAGTCCTCCTCTCCTCCTCCTGATGATATAAAGTCCTCCTCTCCTCCTCCTGATGATATAAAGTCCTCCTCTCCTCCTCCATGATGATATAAAGTCCTCCAGGCATGTGAACAACTACCTTCTGATGCTAACGTGTGGTTCAAAAGCAAAGATAGACCTCCAGCCTCAGAAATGACGGCAGATCAGGAGGAAGCTTCATGTCTCGACATCTTCTTCTCATTCTGCTGCAACTTTCCTGATGTTCTTCACACTGGTGGATATTTGTAATGTGGATAAACTGGAGACATGTGTTAGATTTAAGAAGAGAAGTGAGAAATCTGACAGTGTCTGACAGCAGCTTCACTCCCAGCAGCTTCACTCCCAGCAGCTTCACTCCCAGCAGCTTCACTCCCAGCAGCCCCGACATGCAGCTCACAGAGTTACAACAGTGAGAATCATCAGATAATGTAGTTTTACATTCAGACACAGTTAGACGAGGCATTTCTACTTAAATTGCACTCAGATGCTGTTAGAAATGAGACGGCTCATTAACATAAAGTCAGAGGTTTCTAACGAGCCCTGTGTGAACTGATCCGGACCCGACGGACCTCCACTCCTTCTGTCAGTGAGCTTTTAGCGTCCTGGTGTGAGAACAGGTCCAGCTGAATGAGTCCAGGCTCACCTGCTGACATCTCCCCGGGTATTTAACGGCTGAATTATCCAAATTAGCTGCAATTTAGAAGCTAAAAATATGTTCAGAGGATCAGAAGGTTCTGAGTCTCACTGTGGTACCGACGATGACTCACGTTTGGTCTCCGTGTTGTAAGTTTGATATGAAGCTGACTCATGATTCCTGTGCTCGAGGATGTCGGGGAAATTATTCATGAATCAAAGCGTGAACTGACCACATCACATCAGGAATACTAAACCATCAATATTGAAGAGGAGAGGAGGTTATTTACTGCCGCTGCAGCGCTGAAGGAGGAGCCGTCTGACAGGACGATCTGCTGCTTCTGATTTGACACGACAAATACAAAGACGTGACCTTGGTTGTGAGGAAATTGTGGGAATTTTTTTAACCAGTTTCAATATTTATGGAACAAATTATGAATCGAGGAAACAAACGAGCAGAGCAGAATGAAGACTGCAGATGTAGATGAATCAGTAGATGGATGAATAAACTTTGTCCTCCACCTGTTCTCCTCAGGATGACTCTCCGTCCAGCACCATCAGCAGGTCAAAGTGTCCAACACCTGCAGAAATAATGACTTTCACATCAGCCTCTGTGTTTTCAGAATTAGCTAATGTTAGCATGCTAACACACTTAACTAAGATAAAGACTATATCTGCTAAACATCATCATGTTAGCATCGCTGTTAGCATGTTGTTAGCATCCAGCTAAAAATGAAATCTATTCCTGTGGAGTTTTTCATCATCAGGTTCTGAAGAGAAGCTAACGTGAGACGCTGCTGCTGCTTCTTCTGCTTCTTCTGCTGCCATCCAACAATATTTCAACCTCCTGCTGCGTCGCCATGGTTAGTTATTTTTACATTTAGCAAGAGTGTAAATCTGGGGAAAGATTCTGGTTTTCTGGCAGCGATGAGATCATCAAATATTAATAAAATCCATCTGGAGAAACTTCTTAAAGGAACAGTTCACCCAAAACCTCAAAACCTCAGTCCTCCTCTCCTCCTGATGATATAAAGTGAAGTCTCGTAGTGCATCATAACTCATTGACCTCAGCAGCTTCTGCACGGTGAAGACTTCGGCTTCAAACGGGGTGTAAATAACGTCTTTTCATGGTGGAGAAACACGGACGCCTGCAGCTGTGAACTACAACAGCTGCTTCGACACTTTAACACGCTGAACAAGAGACGGACGAGTCGCCGCCATCGAACCACCGATCTGCTGAACGCAAATGAAGAAACTGCAAAGGAACTGTCAGAGGAACAGTTGCATTGTGGGTAATGTATGCGCCAGGTATAGACGAGGAAGTAGATTGTGTGGAGTGACGACAAGGACGTGTGATGATTCACACAACATTCATCACACGATGAAAAAACAAGATGATTAAAGTATCTGTGAAGAAAACTAAAGATGATTTGGAGCAGCGGTACAAAACTACGGAAGCCCGGATGGTCATAAGTCAAACATTATTTATATTCCTCTGTTTGTCTGTATTAATGAGTTACATTTGAATTGTTGAATGTCATCATCACGGGATAACAAATGTGGTTTTCTCAGGATCACGAGATAAATTAATCCGTTATCACAACAAGTATTTTTTGTCCATGACGGGCTTCCGTACACCTCTGAGGTTCACATTCTGCAGCGTTGTTATTAAAGATCCAGAAGTCAAACGTGAGTAAAAGTCAAGATATCATGTGAAGATATTACTTTGGTAAACATGAAAGTCACCCACAGTCAAAGTAACTGAAATATATAGTTACATGTTTTCATTTACTGTTTATAAGCCTGAACAATTAACAGGATCTAATATTCAGCGTTGTTTTGATTCTTGGAAACAGTTTTCTTTTTATTTTAAAATCTAATTACAGATAAATCTACAATCCACATCGTTTACACAGTAACTAGTCACTAAAGTAATCTTATAAATGTAGCAGAGTGAAAAAATAACTGTTTATTAAGTATAAAGTAGCAGAAAATGAAAAGTACCTCTAAACTGCACTTACAGTAGAGTACTTGAGTAAATGTATGTAGTTACATTCCATCAGTGGGTGTGTGTGTGTGTGTGTGTGTGTGTGTGTGTGTGTGTGTGTATTTGAACTTCTTCCTTCGTCATTTTGAGTTTTTGTTTCTGTGTTTATGTTGAAATAAATAAATTATAAAATGTTCTTCTTTGTCTCTGATGCAGCCTGTAATCTGCACAGTAACGAGTAACTGAAGTAATCTAACAGATGCAGCTGAGAGGAAAGAAGCAGAACCTGAGATACTCGAGTAAAAGTACCTCAGAACTGTACCTGAGTAGATTAGTTACTTAGTTACATTCCATCAGCACCAGATGTTCTCATTGGTCCGTTCCTCTCACTGACACAGCTTCCTGTGGGCGCGCGCATCGGGTGCATTTTGGGGTTTGTTCGCTTTGATGCCGCCGCGCGCTGCATCACCCCGGGTCATCGTGCGCGTCGTCCGTGCACGCGCGTGGTGCGTGTTAGACACCTGAGAGAGAGGGGGGCACGCACGCACGCGCATCTAGTGTGTATTTGTGTGTATCTGTGTGTGTATCTCTCTGCGTGCTCGCGCGTGTGTGTGTGTGGATCTCTGCGTGTGTGTGTGTGTGTGTGTGTGTGTGTGTCAGGGGGAGGAGGGGGGAGGAGGGGAGGGGGGCGGTTTCTAGGTTTTCCTCAGTGGTCGCACGCGCTGGGTTGCTGAAGGAGACACGAGCGGACGCACGAGGCAGCTGGAGTGGATTAGGCGCAGTTTTACCGGGAGACGCGCGTGCCATTACGCACCAGGCAGCACCGACTGAAGTGCCGACAGAGGCGCGTCATCACCGGTATTATTATTACTAATAATATTAATACTGTTGATGTGAGCGCGAGCGGCTCCGGACACCGCGGGTCCTCTGAACAACAGCACCGAGCACCGAGCACCGAGCGCAGGGAAAGTTGGAGCGAGGCGCGCGGACGGAGTGAGAGCGGCAGCGGGGAGAGAGTCTCCATGGACCGGATCCACCGGGCCGGAACATGCGGTCCGTAACGGACTCTCGTCCCTCCGCGCTGCTCTGAGTCCACCGAGGGGCTCCGGCGCCCCGCCACCACCGACCCAGCTCCTCCAACATGTCGGCGGCACTTCCTCCGGTTCACAGCGCAGAGAGGGAGTGAGACACACCGGGAGACCGCGGGAGAGAGAGCCGGACCCGACCGGACCGGACCGGACCGGACCGCCTGTGTTCCGCCTTCAGGACCTGTCGGATTACCGCCGAGATGATCCTCATCAACATCCTCACTCTGGTGTTTGTGTTGGGTGAGTTCCGTCACACACACACACACACACACACACACACACACACACACACACACAGGTGAGGGAGGGGACCCCACCTCTCACTGAACCCCCCCAACATCCACATGCGGGGCTCGTGCGTGAGTCAAGGATTTAGAGTGTAGAGACACACACACACACACACACACGGACACACACACACACGCACACACACACACACACACACACACACACACACACACACACACACACACAGATGTGGATGGAGGAAGAATTCAGATCATTTACTTCACCACAAAGTAAAAATACTCGAGTACAGGTCCACAGTTCTCGAGGTTAAATGTGACTAATGATTACCTTCGTTGACGATCGATCAGCTGTTTGGTGATCAGATGTTGGTAAACATCGATCAGTGACTCAGATTTTTATTTTCCTGAGAGAAAGAAAACATTTGAGGAGCTGACGTCAGAGCTGGGGCTGAAGATCAATACCTCCGATCAGTTCCCTGATTATCAGACCAGCTAGTGATCGAATTATTGATTGACATTTGATAGATTCATGGATGGAGGTGTCTCCTGTCCTCCAGTGGTGGATCTGATGCTGATGTCACTGTGACATCATCAAAACAATCTGTCTCATTAAATATATATGTGGAGTGAGATGATGTCAGCTGGACTGCGATCAATATATCTGAGCCGATATCGATACGTCAGCTGACACAAAGATATTCACGGTTCACCAGCAGGAGGCAGCGTGGAGGCTGACGGTGACGCTGGTGTGCAGTTTACTACAGGATCTCACTCACACGCCTGATAACATGTCATCACATGACGCAGCGGGGAAACATCAGAACTCAGCGTGTTCACCCGGGTCCAGTGTTCAGATCCGAGCCGAGCCGAGCCGAGGGGATCAGAACCTGCTGCAGAGTCAGGTGACTGACCAGGGAGGAGAGATCAGGTTTGACTCTGAGATGTTGAGCAGTAGAAGGATCTTGTATTGACTCGGATACTCAGGAGTTTGTCTCCGTCGACTGGAGCTGTGGAGACGTCAGCGTCTCTGTCCTCGGTCCTGAAACCAGCCGGCTCTCAGACAGGCAGCTTTTATTTTGAAAAGCCTGAACTGAACCAGGATCAGCTGGAGTCAGACGTGTTTATCTTCATGTTTCTGACATTTAATACAGCAACGATTCATCGGTGACACATGAATGTTTGTTAATAAAGCTTTTATAAGATGCTGATTCACAGAGTGCAGCTCGTCACCAGGAGACATTTATTAACATGAATACGACTACAGAAGTGTTAATAATAAACATTATTTATAGATATTAATAAACACACTCCTTTATGTCTTTGTTGAAGCTTTTCTGTTTATTTTAATAAGATTAAGACTTTATTTGCATTATTAACAGTTAAAGGTGCAAAATGTGAGATTTATAGTTGAAAACATTCAAACGTTAATTAAAATCATCCGCAGAATGTGAAAAAGTTTTATATTATACATCATATATGAGTATTACATCAAAGAGAAGTTAGTAAAGCTCCCATGCTAGTGGTGGAAGCATCAACACTCACCAGGTGTGTCAAGCTTTCGTGTTGGATCACTACCTGCTCTGCTAACTGAGCTAACTGCGCTAACTAACTAATGGCAGCTAAAGTTAGCAGCAGTTTTTTCGCAGCCTTCAGATTTAAAGTGAACAATTCCTGATAAAGGCTAATCAATTCTTCATCATGCACTTATTAACACTTCATAAAGAGTTATGAATATTAATAAGCGTGACATAGAATAATCTTATTATCTGAGACTTAATATTAAACATTAATAATTACCGTAGCGCTGCAGCTCACGGTTCTGATCCACAGGTCCATCACTCTGCTGGTCGTCACCTCCGGTCACCGGCTGAGTGTCGCTGAGTTTGTGTCGCTGTGTTCGACCAAAACACAAAAATCATCAGTTAAAATAAAATTATAAATCACATTTCTTCTCTATTCAGGATTAAAAAGGACTGAAATAATTAACCATCAATCAAAGTCGCTCAGTTTGATGAATGTCTCTGACTGATCGTTGGCTTCAGATCTCATGAAGACGTTCTGTGAAAAGTCCAGTGAGCGTCAGGCAGCTGTGGAGCCGAGCAGCGCCGAGCTGTCGGCACACAGCTGGAAGGAAACGTTCACATCAGGCCGGTAAACCTTCTCACCTGGTCCGTCTGACGCTCAGGTAATTGGACGCCACCTGCACGTTGTCATCGGCGTGTTGGTGGAGCCGTCTGCGGCGGGCCGACCTCGTACAGGTGGATCCTGACGCCACGATTGTTCCCGACGGTCATCAGTTTTCATAACAGCTGAGCGACGTTCTGCTGCGTCGACAGAACTCAGCTCACATGTTCACCTGCTGACCAAACACTAATAACACGTGAATCAACCAGCAGCCTGCAGGACGGAAACACGGCGCTCGTCCTGAAAACAGACGCAAAGTGTTTCATATAATCTGAGCTATCAACAAGAACTCAACGAGTCAACATTCAGTCAACAGAATAAATAATACTAATAATATTTAATAAACTACAGGAGCTCTGAACCGTCACGGGTCAAACTGATTATATCTTTTAATAATTAATCATGAGAACTTTTTATGATATTTAGCAGCTGATAATGAAATCTAACATGCTGATCTAATGAACATAAAGCTGAGAGGAATACGAGGGAACCACCTTTGTTCTCTCGTCATAACGGATTCATTGATCTCGAGATCTCGAGGAAAACGTTTGTTTTATTTGAGAATGAAATAAAGAACGTGTGATCTGGAGAAAACAAATAAAATTCAACTTGTTTTCACGAGAAAATGGAGGAAAAGCGTCTGAATTCAGGTTCCTGTCTCTCTGAGCGTTGCGTCCTGTCGTGTTCTGCAGCTTCAACACATTGACTTATGGGAAAAAATCTTTTCGGGCCTCAGTGCATCACGTGATGACGTAGAAGAGAACATCAGCTGTCAGTCTCGTTAATTTCTAACAGTCAGCGTCGGTAAAAATCCTCATCGGTCGACCTGTTTTTATGATTTATAAAGATAAAAAAAGGTTGTTTTTAACCTCTTTATTTTGAATTTAACACACACAGGTGATAAACGACATGTTCTGTGTGTTGACTCCTGATCACTGTGGGCCTGTGTCTCGAGACGTGGCAGAGGTAGACGATCGTTCACTGTTGACACTGACACACACACACACACACACACACACACACACACACACACACTTAGAAGCCTATCATCAGTATAACCTCTGACTCCTGTGTGTGTGTGTGTGTGTGTGTGTGTGTGTGTGTGTGTGTGTGTCCTGCAGATGTGTGTGTGTGTGACTCGGAGCTGGGCGCCCCGGGCTGGAGGGAGCCTCTGGACTGCGTCCGGGCCTCTGAACTGTGCAACCAGAACAGCCAGTGCAGCTCGCGGTACCGGATCATGCGCCAGTGTCTCTCCGGCGGGGACAAGGAGCGCAGCGCCATGCTGGCCTCCAAGGAGTGCCAGGGGGCGCTGGAGGTGCTGCAGGACTCGCCGCTGTACGACTGCCGCTGCAAGAGAGGCATGAAGAAGGAGCTGCAGTGTCTGCAGAACTACTGGAGCATCCACATGGGCCTGACGGAGGGTAAGCCGCCGACACACAGCGCTGCCGAGACTTCACTAAGCCTCCTGCTGGTTCTGAAACAGAACCACTGCTGTGTTTCTGTGAGAACGTCTCATGTGCAGAGTGTGACGAGGGCAGCCTGTGTGGGTGGAGCTGGAGGTCCGTCCTCAGTGTGGACGGGACGAGGAGGCGAGTTTAAAGATGAGCTCCATCTTACTTTTACACCTCAGCGAGTGTTTCCAGGAGTCTGATGTTTCAGAGTCTGAAGTGAGCTGTGCAGACCTCTGTAGCTGCTCCTCGCCTCCAGGTGCATTGTGGGTCATGTAGGCGACAGGTAGAGACGTGGAGACGATGCATCTGGTTGATTGTATCGCAAGTGAGCTGAAGTACAGTTGGAGTATTTTCTTCATGTGATCAGTAACCTATCGATGCTCCACCTGCAGGCGCACTGATCAATACTGACAGATCGATCGTTATCTCTGCTCTTCACTCCTCACAGTTCACTCTGCTGATGTTGGTGATAGTTTACTGTTGTTACAATGTTTTTAACACGTTGGATCCATTTAGCAGCCTGAGCTAGCCACACGCTAACGTTAGCTGGCTGTTTGAACACTCGTCTCTGAAGTAAACCGTCCGGTGTTAACGAGCAGTTAAACTCCGAGCTGGATATGAGGTTTAAATCACAGATCAGAGGGTGAACGGTCGGAAGCCAGAATAACAATTATTATCTAAGTGATCACAAATGCTAAAACATGACACACAAAAAGAAGAGTGAACTATTAACAAACAATACAAAGCGAGCTGTGAAGGAGGAAGAAATGTAATGACGTTAGAGACGAAAGAGCAGCGAGATGAACACAGACGTGCTGCAGAGTTCACACTGAAGCAGGGTTAGAGTGGATCAACGTCACGCTACGTCTGAGACAACGTATAAAAACACAACGAATCACATGAACAAACGTATGAAGACAGATTTATGTTAGAAAGATTGTGTAGCAGACGAGAACACTTTGTTAGATACGAACCGAGCTCACGTGAAGTTTGTCTCTGACCTGAAGCTCACTGTGTTGGAGTGTGGTGATAAATCTGTGCAGGACTCCTCCAACAACGACCTGCTGCTGTGGTTCTGATGTGGTTCTGCTGTGGTTCTGATGTGGTTCTGATGGGGTTCTGCTGTGGTTCTGCTGTGGTTCTGATGTGGTTCTGATGTGGTTCTGATGTGGTTCTGCTGTGGTTCTGATGTGGTTCTGATGTGCTGTGGGAATTGTAATGGAACAAACATCACATGAAACATTCTCTCACTGCAGAGCTGCTGTGTGAGTCACCTGGCTAATGTCTTTGGTTGGTACAGGTCCCAGTGCTGGTCCTGCACCGTGTTCTGTGTGTGTCAGCACCGCACACACACACACACACACACACACACACACACACACACACACACACACACACACACACACACACGGCCTGTCGGCTGGCCTAGTTTGGGTCTCAGCAGTGGCAGAGCTCATTAAGAGCCTCTCTCTTTGTTCTCTGTTCCACTAAGGACGTCTCTGTAGTGCCAGCAATACTCGCAAAGCCGCTGCATTACACACACACACACACACACACACACACACACACACACGCACACAAACAGCGACCACACACGGGAGGACAGAGGAAACATATAAACCAGAGCTGCAACGTACAGAAACACAAACACATCGTCTCAGACATCTGCAACACACAACCACTGCGGTGCGTTCACTGACTGTATAAAGTGTTGGACGGAGCCACTGTGACGTCGCTGGAGCGAGCCTCGTTAGCTAAACAACAGAGAATACGTTACGTTTAAACAGCTGCAAGACAGCGAGCGACAACCAGCACCGAGGGTGTTTGGGTTCAGTTTGTCTCTGAGTAGAGTCAGCACTCACCAGAGGTTCTGGTTCTGTCTGTTCTCCTGCAGTATCTCTGCTCTGTACGCTCACGAAGGAAACTACATTTCCCTCCATTCAGCGCTCAGATAACAGCGAGTCACTTTACATTCCAGTGGATTTCAGCCCCTCTGTGTGTCGTCACAGCAGGAGAGAGAGCGAACATTAATCCTCATGTTAATCCCAGAAGTGTAAAGAAAAACTCGACTCCGGGTGTTGATGCCTCCAGAGCTCGCCGGCTCCGGCAGCCGTCCGCCGGTTAGACTAACAGAGCTGCTGCTCATTTGAAGACACCCGTCTCCTCTCTGGTTCATCGATTAAGCGCACAGAAACACAAATTATGTGTCTGATATTTGAATTAAAAACACGGCGAGAGGTGAAGATCAGCAGGCAGCTCACAGCGAGTGCAGAAAACTTTACACTGGAGGAATCCGTGGTGGTTTCGGGCTGATGTCGGGCTGTAAAGCTCACAGGTACAGGTGTTCTTTATTTCTGCTGTGAAGACATTTTAACGTGGACTCACTCTTAGAGCCTCGAGTGGCTGTTAGAGGAACTGCAGCTTGTCTCAGTACTGTGGTGTGTTCGTGGTGCGTTCAGGGGCAGAGAAGACTGTTGTGTCATTAAACATTTAAAGATATTGTCCTTCAGGCTCATTAACTCTGAACACGACGGGACGCCGTGTGGAGACCTCCTGACGTTCGCTCGCTGCATCAGGAGTTTTGTTTTCATTTGTGTTATTGTTTTTGTGCTGAATCATTGGTGAAGATGTTGATTATTATTATCAATACAGAATCTACTGTGAGGAAACAGTTCAGAGTGTTATTAACTCAGTGTGGCGTCACGTCTGCAGCAACAAACACTCATCAGTGGTTATTGATGGATCAGCTGATTAATTGAAACGTGTTTTTAGTCATTTTTATTCACATGTGTATGGCCGCTGAGCCAGACACCACTGCTCAAGACTGTGTTTCAACATTTAACCAGATGTTTTGATGATTTCCAGACTCAAGCACATCATGTGACAACATACAAATTAAAACTGACCTAAAGAAATGTGAAGAGTTGTAGAGAGTCGCTCCTCGTGAAGCTGCTGATTCAGAGACTCATCGTCTGTAAAATGATGTTTCTGTCCGACGACACCGGCAGCAGACTGAACTCATGACCGCTGAGAAACAACAGCTCAGCACCTCAGTGGGCAGAACCCGACGGGCCCGGGCGAACGGGTCCAAACACAGCAGCGGTCTGTGCAGTTTGACGACAGAGACGCTCACCTCTGCTCCTCGGAGGAATCTGCTGCACGCTTCATTACACCACAGATGATTTTATAAACAACTTACAGAAAGTTTGTGAACAGAAGAGTTTTCTGCTCTGCTCTACTTTTGTCTCTCACTCATGCATGAATATTTAACGAGGCAGAAGAGGATTTGTTGGCTTTTCAGCTTAAAATCGTATAATAGATTCCAGAGAGGACGACCAGGTGAGAGAGAAATAATTCACAAGTTTCCTGACGTCCAAGGTTAGTTTGGATTTAGGAGAGGGATTAAAAATTCAAGAAGTACCAAGTTAGTGTCGGAGTTGGAGAGCAGGGAGGCGTGTTCACCACAGGTTCTTTATTTTATTAAAAAATAATGAGACGGAATAAAAGAGGACTGAACGATGGAAAGACCAACAGTGGATTGTGCAGCGATTTAAACATTCAAACTAAAACAAATTGTAACACGAACCATCTGCGGAGTCGTCCCGGGATGATGTTGAAGAAAGTATTTGTTGAGTCCGTCACACGACCGATCAGATCGACAGCAGCAGAGAGAACGACAACATCTCTCCTTCAGTGTCGTTCTGTCTTCTTCTTCCAATGAAATAAACTCTGATAGAACTGATGCTAAAGCTGCTACGCTAACATCGGGAGGAGCCGCCGCCGCTTCTCTCGCTGGTCGTCACGTCTGAACCAGGACTGTAGCTGGTTGGTCGACTGTAGTTCGGACATCAGTGCACAGCTTGAAGCCGGCCGGATGGATTTACGTGTTCTTGTGAATCCTTATATTTTGTGAGGCCAGTCGTAAAAGCAGTCAAAGAAATCCTTCCACCAGTGTAGAGATGTAAACGTCAGCTGCAGTGATTCTGGTTCACACCTGGTGGAGGACGTCGGAGACATTGTTCAGACGTTATCAAACATTATAACACAAATTCATGAGACTCACACATTTTATTCAGACTAACTCCTGAGGCACTCTACAGCCTAACAGATGTTGATCTGGTTCTGATTCTGGTCATCGTAGACCCACTGCTTCTGTCCGACCTAGAATAATTATGATGATGACTCCATAATGAAACGAGGACGCTTCGTTGTTCAGACTTGAAACAGTTGTATTAACATTCTGTGTGATGTCACGTCTCACTCCAGCGAATCAGCAGGGTAATTAAGGTGGTGGTGATTGACAGCAGCATCCAGCTCTCACTCAGCGGAGCTTCCTCCGAATGTGTGATTACCCAGCAGATCCTCAGAGAGCAGTTTAGAAGGTGTTGAAGGGGAGGGTGGGGATGACTAATGAGCCGAGAGACAGAAAATTGGTTGTGGGTGGAGAGAGCCGAGTCTGGAGACGGAGCGCTGCCGTCGTTCTCGCAGCCTTTTTTCTTCTTTCTGTTGTTTTCTTCTTCTTTCTTTGAGGCCCGTCGCTCCGAGCCGGAGACACAGCAGAGGAAACAGAGTCGAACTCAAGACTCCATCCTCCTGCTTTCATTGTCTCTGTGCACACCTACACTGTGCAGCTGGTGGAAGGCTTCAAGGAAACGTGTTTAAAAGAGTGATGGAGTAGAACAAGTCGGAGCGATGAGGACTTGTCACTCGGTCAGAGGAAGCAAATACGTCGTAGCTACGAGGCTGCATCAGTTCTCTTTATGCTAACGTTAGCAGCTCTGACACAGTGAGCCATCACGCTAAAAGTAGAGCTAACTCCGCCCAGTGAGAACAATGCTACGTCTTTATTTCCATATCCTCGACTTTCTGCCTGTCAGCATCGTCTTCAAGCTGGAAATACAAAATATTAAAAAGTCAGACACAAAGTGACCACAGGAAGACACAAAAACAACACAAACGTGTGCAAAGACACAAAGAGAAACAACAAACACACAACATGATTTAAAAGAAACACAACTATAAACAGAGACACAGAGCAGCTAAGAAAAACACAAAACTACAAAAAGAGACACACAACTTGGTGCTGTGCGCGAGGCAGGTCTCTCAGGTGCCTGTTGCCTCAGCTGTAGTGGATCAATACATTTATCAGACTTAATAAATCACGCATCTGTTTTACAAACCGCTCCACCCGCTCTGGGTGAAGGTGTTGTAAAGGTCCGGTCTCGCAGTTATTCTGGATCCGTCTCCTCCAGCGTGCCACAGAGATTTCCCGCTGCAGACTCTCATTCAGGTAAACAGGTTGAATCTCTGTCATCTCAATTAGGAGGCGTGAGGCGCCGGCTCTCCTCTCGGCTGCCCTACTTTACACTTGAGCTGTTTTTAAATATCACCCTGCTCTCGTGGAGCTTCCTGCCCCGACGCCGGAGAGCTCGTCATCCATCCTAATTTGTGTCGTGTTTGCGTTCTTCATCACGACGGTTTCGAACAACAGCTGCAGGTGAGCGCAGGAGCAATAACCAGAACAACGCAGAGGCCACCGAGAGCAGCAAAGCAATATTCTGCTGCAGTGCTCACTGACGGTATGTTGTTCGTCTTGTCAGTGTGTAATACCTGCAGACACGGATGGTTGTTGGCAGGTCTCAGGAGCAGCAGCGCCAGAACCGGATCCACACGTGTACGAAATGAACCTGAGAGGAGAAACACTCACAGACTGAGCTGAACAGGAAGGAACAGCCTGTAGTCGGATCAGTAACATCATCCTGCTAAGTGTTAGCTGTTAGATATAAAGACCCTCGTTGTTTCGGAGGTCTCTGGTCTGGTGGTCTGGTTCTAACTGCAGTAGATGTCCACACGACAACTATAAAGACAACGACCGTCATCATCATTCGGATCACTTTCAGAACCATTTGATGAACGATGGAAACACTGACAGCCAATCAGAATCATCTGACTTCACAGGGTCGTCAGTCAGTTTGAGTCTGGGGACATTTTCCTACAAAATACTGTTGCAGGAGTCGTTATAATATCAGCTTCTGACCGTATCAACCTCCTTTATAAAAGCTGGTTGATGGTATTTACAGTAAGAAACAATTTTCAGATGGTCAACTCTAAAAACTCCATCTCAGATACAACTTATTAAACAGTTATATGACATATAACAGGCTGCAGATAACATAAAAATCATAATTTGACCTGAAACAAACAAACAGTTTTTGGCACTGATCAGGTCTCTGGGGTCGACGTCCTGTATGACGATCGCCGGGTTAACTGATCGAGACAACCCTCCTGACAGATCCTGGATTCTTCTGACTCTTCATCTGTGAAGAAATTCATAAAACCAGATCGAAAACAACTTTAAAATGACTAAAACATTAAACACGACAACAACCACACAAAGACACAAGACCTCAAACAGATGCAAAACAAATTAAAAAAAGAAGCATAATGATTAAAATGAGATGCAAAACTGCCACAAAGACACAAAATGACTTAAAAGTAACAAGAAAAAGATCCAAACACAAACAAAAGAGACACAAAACAACTGAAAGAGACCTCAGAGAGACGTAGAACAACAGAACCGAGTCCTGTGGGCCCAGATGTCTGGTGTGGGTGTCCTTCTCGTTTCTCTGTGAACATTAAACAGTAACAAGTATCGAACAGCTTCCATTTTCTTAAGCTGTGAACTCTGTGAAATGATTCAGGCTCCAAGAATACTTGCACTAATTAGTCCTTATTAATGTTATATTAAGATAAATGTGAGCTGCTGTGTGAACCGGGATGCTACCATCGATACGATGCTTTGAAACATTTTGCTATTTGATCCTTCGTGGGAAAATTAACAAAACTTTGGAGGCATAACATGTCAGATTTTCATCAAAGGATAAATGTAACAAGTCTTGTGTACTGTGAGAACATTATAACCCAGTAATTAATGCTAATATACAGTTTATAAACCCTAAACCTGTGGCCGGCTGGGTCGTAATCTCTCTGACGGCAGATTCATCTCCTCAGCGGTCCTTCAGGCTATCTGAGACGAACCAGCCGCTGATTAAACAACAGCGTTTGTGTTTGTGTCGAGGGTCGGAGGAGGCTCACGGAGGAGGATCAGCGCAGATAAAAGAGCGATCTCCTGATATCCTGGGAATCAGATGAAAGTGTGATGGCCACAGATGACAGGAAGGAGCCATTTTTAAGGAACAGAAAAGGGAGGAAATGGAGTACAGCGGGGAGAGATCAGACGGATGAGATCAGACGGATGTTGGGGTGGACGCAGGATCAAACCTCCATTTATCTGTTTTCTGACATGCTTTCTATGTATTAAAGAACAGAGCACAGTGTCTCGGCTGAGGTCGACCAGCAGCGTCACGTCTCAAAAGCCCATTTGAAGATTATTTGCCGTCACGTCGGAGGTTTCGACTCTGTGGAAAACTTTGGGCTCTTGATTGTAAAGTTTAACGCTCTGCAGCAGAGACGGTCAATGAATCACTGTCTGACTCTGTGATTACGGCCGGGCGACGTGCCGCCGAACACATCGGAGGAGATTTATGGAGATCTGATTTTTGATCGTCCCAAAATGATCCATCACTTTGCCACTGATGTGTGACGTGTGATGTTTGCTGTTTGCCGGTCCATTAAACCACGCCTGACGATGGCGATCATTACCCTATTAACTCTGTGTGTGTGTGTGTGTGTGTGTGTGTGTGTGTGGGTGTGTGAGTTATTTCTTAAAGGAGAAGAAAAGCATTTAAATCAAAGACAGATACAGTGCAGAGCAGAGAGAGTCTGGTCACGCCTAATACATTACTTAGATTAAAGATATGGCAGGTTGATGAGATATTTGACCCTGTTGTTACTCCTGGAAATCTAAATAAACTATCGTGAACATCCGTCTCAAAGTAAAGTGAGAGCTGGTGTGGAACTGTTTGGTTTTAGGCTCTTTTATAAGCTTAAATAACCTGCCTGAAGCTTCTGTGCTTCTGTCCTGAATCTGTTAAAATGCATAACAATTTAATAACAATATCACTGAAAGCAGCTGATTCGGATTAAGAGCAGCAGACTTTTGGACCGTCACAGCGTCTTTCGGACATCTAACTGGACCGTTTGGACCGTCCCAGGGAGGAAGACAGTCGGAATAAAAGCCACGCTAATCCAGCTGGGTTTTAGGCTGCTTCTGGCTAATGTCTGAGGAAAATGAACAAAATGGGAAAAACAAAGTGAAGTCAGAGACTGTTGTCCACACAGACCTGTCTCCAGCACATCTTTACAGAGACCTGTCTCCACCACGTCTTTACACAGACCTGTCTCCACCACGTCTTTACAGAGACCTGTCTCCACCACGTCTTTACAGAGACCTGTCTCCACCACGTCTTTACACAGACCTGTCTCCACCACGTCTTTACAGAGACCTGTCTCCACCACGTCTTTACACAGACCCGTCTCCACCACGTCTTTACACAGACCCGTCTCCACCACATCTTTACAGAGACCTGTCTCCACCACATCTTTACACAGACCCGTGTCCACCACATCTTTACACAGACCTGTCTCCACCACATCTTTACACAGACCTGTCTCCACCACATCTTTACACAGACCTGTCTCCACCACATCTTTACGCAGACCTGTCTCCACCACGTCTTGACACAGACCTGTCTCCACCACATCTTTAGAGAGACCTGTCTCCACCACATCTTTACAGAGACCTGTCTCCACCACATCTTTACACAGACCTGTCTCCACCACGTCTTTACACAGAACTTGTAATAACTGAATATTATTGGTGTCTGTTTCAGTGATAAACACATTCTAATTGTGTCCATGGTGTCATTTGATGAGACTCCTAAAATCCATAAATCACCACTCGTCAGTGACAAACTTTATTTAAATATGACTCTTTTTGTTTTTCTGCTTTGGTATTTCTGTGACGCACCGTCGTGTGTTTTTAACACGACTGTTGTCGCTCTGTTGTGTGGGAGGAAAACAGGCAAGTGAGGGAAACGAAGAGACATTTGAGACAAATGGCTTCTTTCTGAGTCACCGTTCTTCAGAGATGTTCAGGGCAAATACCTTTCTCTGCATGAACGCTCACTTTTATAGAAGAAATATGAAGCAAATGGCAGAAACAGAAGCAGAAAAGACAGACTGAGAGAATACAGCACAAACGTAGATTTTCATCTTAATCAAAAAAGAAAATGATTTCATAACAGACTGATGACATGAAACAGTGTAGAAATACCAGCAGGTGACAGTTGGATAACGTCCTCACAGATGACCTTCAGAGGAGAAGCTCTCAGAGTGTGAATCAGCAGTTCTCTTATCGCCACACAGCAGATCAGGCAGCAGATGAAGGTGAGATGGAGGCCGGCCTCTCGGTTAACTCTTGGAGAGCAGAGATCCAGGTGAGCAGCGAGCAAAAGATAATTCATCTCCTCTCAAATCCGTTTGACACGCTCGCTAACAGCTTTGATAAAAAACTCTTCTCATTGATTTATAATCCCTCGGAGATGAAGAGATGTGAACAGCTGGGACAAAAAACAGTCAAATTGAAACTGTTTGCCACATCAAAGCATGACAGATGATCAGACTGCTCCCATTTGTTCTGAGAGAAAGAAACTCCCTGTGAGGCTTTCAGGCAACACAAACTGTATAATTGTTGGTTTATCTGAATGAGGAGTCTGGCTGTGACTGGAGGGAGGACGGAGCGCCGAGGCTTCGCAGTAATCTGCGCAGGGATTGGTCTAATCTGTCCCTGGAGGAGGCCGAGCTGCAGGCGGCGGCATTAGTCACGGGCCGCTCTGTGCTCGGCCGGCTGATTCCTTCACCTCTGCTCCGAGCTCCTGGTGGGACCGAAGCACTCGGACAGCCGGACGCTGGAATGACTCCATCATTACTGCTGCTGCTCGGCTGACTCCACCTCTGCAGGAGGCAGCCGCGAACAACTGAGTGTGTTTCTAGTCTGTGAATATTCTCATTCATCCAGGTCATCGTTATCTCAAGGAAATTGAATCGAAAGCAACTGGATTTGGTTTTTGTCTTGAAGACGTTTCACCTCTCATCCAAGAGGCTTCATCAGTTCCTGCTCGCTCGACTAGGCTGGGACTAGTCCAACTCGTGATGACAATAATGTTCACATCTTGGACAGAGAGGATAGATGGTTTGAAAGAGGAGTAAAGGAAGCCATCTATGCAAAAATTGAAAAACCATCTCTAAACAGAGGAGGGGGTCTGCGACACCACCTATCTCCAATTTACAATGCTGCCCTTTCATGTCTTCCCAGGAGATTCAACAACTTAGCCTCTAAGAACAACGGCGGTGCACAAAGGGCCTCATGTGACTCCAACGACTGTCGTTACAACACAATAGAGCACTAACGAAGTCGAAACCAACTTTCCACCATCCCCAACGACCGTACTAACGACTGTCGTTGGCAATAATGGAGCACATACGACCCATAGGCATCAGTGGCCTTGTGACCGCCTCCTGAGAGGTTAAATAGCTGGACCTCCACACCGGCTAGTTGGACTAGTCTCAGCCTAGTCAAGAGAGCAGGAACTGATGAAGCCTCTCGGATGAGAGGTGAAACGTCTTCAAGACAAAAACCAAATCCAGTTGCGTTCGATTCAATTTCCTTGAAAGTGTGTTTCTAAACAACAAAGTTCACATGGAGGCAACGTTCATTTGTAATATTTCAGAGTTCATAACTTCTGGGGAAATCATTAAAAACGTTGAAGACTCATCCGGCACTCGGGGCGTTTCTGTTGGACCAGTTCTGG
The DNA here is from genome assembly GCA_039737535.1 of Lagodon rhomboides. Classification (NCBI taxonomy): domain Eukaryota; kingdom Metazoa; phylum Chordata; class Actinopteri; order Spariformes; family Sparidae; genus Lagodon; species Lagodon rhomboides. Next base: position 915,535 of record CM077800.1, read on the forward strand.
TCAGAACCACAACTTTATAACTTTATTCAGTGATTCAGGTGAAACTGTGTCAGAACATATTTTCTGGTTCTGTCTCTGCTGATCTTCTGGACAGATAACTGTACAACATACTGATAACCAGCAGCTTCTCAGGTATCATCGCCGGACCGCCGAGCCGGTTGGAATATGGAGTTGATCCGTAGCGTTTCCGGATCGACACATACCGGTAGCTTTGTTGCTAAAGTCAGCGATACTTCCTGTTTTTATGCCTTTACGATTTTAAAAGACGGGGTGATGCTGTCTGTGGACTCTCTTAGCTGAAGGGTTAAAAGATGAATGAAGACACAAACGCGGTGCTTGTTTTATTTTAAGACATTTGCATTCAGGCTGTTGTTTAATGGACCTCGACCGCTAAATGTGTCCCGTGAGAAATCTGTGACTCGTCTGTTTCTTCGTGTCACTTTGCTCACTTTTGTCACGTCGTCGCGTTGAGAGTTTGGAACCTGACGACGGCGTTTACATCGGTGTGCAATTAAAAAGTCATTAAGACGATAATGTGGAGAGTCAGAGCTCAAGTAAACAAAACGCTGCGACTATTTTAAACTCCAGAGTTCAGTGATCACGCATTCATAATGAGACGAGGCTGTTTCACTCGTTCACACGAGGACAGACGGGAGGACAGACAGGAGGACAGAAAGACGGGAGGACAGGCAGGAGGACAGACAGGACCACAGACAGGAGGACAGACGGGAGGACAGACAGGATGACAGATGCCCTCTCCACGTATATCTGCTGTATTGTTTTCCTCATATAAGTTGCTAAAGACAGCTACAGTTGCTACATTACTGTTGTTTGGTCCTGTAACGTTGCTTTGTGGGACATTTCTCTGTATTTAGTTGAGTGAAGGACCTGTGTAGTTAACCGACCGTCCAATCGACACGCCCTTCGATACGCGAAGCCGGCTGATCCGTTCACGCTGGTTCGGTTCTCCAATCACGACACATTATAACAGCACTCGTTCACACGTTTCCTCACCGTGCTGATAGAAAACAGATCCTGTGTGGCACAATGTTCTCCTGAAACTCGAGTTTGCTGCTGACTGCTTCCATTCGACTATATTTTTAGGAGATAGTGTTTAAATATTTAGGCCATGTGGGAACTAACAAAAAAGGACAAAGTACAGAGGCCGGTGGGTCCCTTCTGCTGAAACACTGGCAGAGTATTGACCCAGAGTGCTGAATAAAACATAAGTGACACACACTTTAAAATCATCATTTCAGATAGAGTTGACGTTTTTTCTGAATTTCATTCCAGGCGGACGATAAGAATAAACTGCATTCAGGTTCTCGCACCTCTGCCTCCGAAAGATAATGATATTCAGAATTACAAAGCAGCCGTGATGGAAAAGATTCAGACTCGACTGTGAGAGCTGAAGTCCTGCAGCTTCTGTGAGCGAAGAAGCAAAGAGTCTGCAGGAACTCGGCTAATTTATGTTCAAGAGACAGAAAAGATGATTTGAGGAGGAAAATAAATACTCACATATTTGTGTTCTGGAAGAAAATGACCATCGAAATAAACCTCGAAGCTGTTAGATTATAACTGCAACAATACATCAGATCTGATTTAATATATCAGCACGTTTTCACTGCAGCTGACAGAGTTTTGAGGGTGAAAGATTTCGATCGACACCTTTTTTGAGAGATTTCACAGTTTAACAATCCATTTTACTGTCTAAATGTAGTAATTATAAATAACTCCAAGCTTCTTCTTCTGCATTATAAACTCTAAATGTTCATGTTGGTGCATGTCAGACAGCACAGATACCGACGTATCTGTGATCGGTGAGTATCGTCTGCTAATATCAGCCAACTGATACGCTCAGGCTTTACATTTATACACATCCATGTCCTCATTCAGAGGCAAATTATAGACCCTGAAAGTCCTTGAAAAACCGACCTGGGAACCAAAAATCAACCAGAAGAAAACCACTTGTTTAAATAATTAGCTAAGAGAAGATAAACATTAGAAATGATCAGGGAAACATGCTGTAAAAGTGGAACTGAAATTACCTCCTGCATTTTCATCCTAAAGAAGGAGGTGCTCTGACGTTCGCTCTTTCTACTTCCTGTCTGAACGATGTCACACCTGTTACAGCACTCACACAGCCTCCACCTTTGTTTTGCTTTTATGACAGATGCTACAATAGTAAAACGGAAGGTGTCGGATTAAATATATAATCTATCGGCAGTAATCGACAAGACGATGGCGGAGGATTTGTTGGAACTGAAAGGAGTCAGTTACCTCACTGAGAAGTTGGAGGTGTGCAGCTCTTCATCCAGCAGCTCCGTCTTGGTTGTTTCTGTAACTTCAACAGTCAACAAATGTGGAAAATGACTGTTGAAAGCTACTGTAGTCGCAGTGCTAAACTCCTGTGAACAGCCTACTTCAAAATAAAAGTCCAGTCGTGTTTCAACAGCTAAATGCTTTTAATTTGAAGCAGTAGAAAATGTTTGGCTCCTGTGAGCAGTAAATTAACTCAGAGCAGAAAAGATAGTGAGCGTCTTTTCTTGTAAAAAGCCTGCAGCTATCGGTGACGCCGGTGTTGTCTCGAGGTGTTTGGTCTGCAGCCGTCGTCTCCATCAGCTGACTTCAGTAAACGTTTGTGGCAACTGCAGATAATCCTGATAAAGTGAGTCACACATTGTCTCTAAGATACCGCTAACAACTTTTATCTGCTCATGGAAACTAAGCCAGAACATTAAGCTCAGACTCTCGACATCTCTTCATATAGACTTCATATATTTTGCATTCTGCAGCTGCAGCTCAGCTTCGTCACTGTTCACTCTGCTTCAGACGCCACTTCACACTAATTACAGCGAGCGTTCAGTTTAGAGTCGACAAACCTTTAAATATTCCACATCTTTCATCTATCTTTGGTTTTATTCAACGTTTAAAGCCAGCAGTGCAGTTTAGCATCAGCTGTTCTGCCTCCACACCGCTCAGAACCTGTTGGACCAGCTGTCTGAGGTGGGCGGTATCAGGTCCAGGTCCAGGTACACGACGCTGTGTGAACCAATCAGGACAGAGAGTTTTTACCTGCATTTACTATAAGCTGACAGCAAAAACAGGAAATGGACCAAACTGAAGAAAGGACGTCTCGCAGGAGGTCAGTTCATTTGGAGCTCAGAGTCATGCAGAACCCGTCAGAACATCCGTCGCCACCGTCGCCACCTGCCGCCGCAGGTCCTCACAGGTGAGACTCATTGAGCCGTGTTCATCTCTGGCTCTGTTTCCGGCTGCGAGTCCACACACACCTGCAGGCTGATTGCTGCCAGCTGCTGTTTGTTAACAGACACACGCCGAGACGATTGTACGCAGGCAGAATGGACCAACACGCCATCAGGCTGAGAATCATCCGGAGACTTCCTGCGCTCCGGAGGCGGCGCAGTAACGTGTCGGGCTGTTAGAAACGCTGGAGGCAGATGGTGTCGCTCAGGAAAACAAGCACACGGCTCAGTCTGCTGCGCGTCTCAGCAGGGGGATAATAAAGTACAGAACACATGTTTACAGCACGAGACGGACCGGTCGCTGTACGCATCATCAACACAACTCAGCATGGGTCCACACAGAACCGTAAATCACATCTGAACAGCACCAACCTGACGTGTCAGCCAGACAACACCGAGCGAGAGAGCAGCACCGAGAGGACGAGATGCTGACGGACCAGGATGAACCAGGATGAGCCGACTCACAGCTCACCGGAGGGTTCCTGGATCTGCTCACCATGTCCAGGAAATATTTCTCAATTCACTCTGGCGATGCGGCTTCTGTGCGCCAATTCTCCGCATCCGTCCCAGTGTGAATCTCTCGGAGGCGGCGAGGGGTGAAATTTTGCTCCGGCGCTGATCCACCTCTGGAGGTAGTATCAGGGCTCATTATTGGCGAACCGAACCAGCGTGAACGGATCAGCCGGCTTCGCGTATCGAGGGCGTGTCGATTGGACGGTCGGTTAACTACACAGGTCCTTCACTCAACTAAACACAGAGAAATGTCCCACAAAGCAACGTTACAGGACCAAACAACAGTAATGTAGCAACTGTAGCTGTCTTTAGCAACTTATATGAGGAAAACAATACCGCAGATATACGTGGAGAAGCGTCTGTCCTCCTGTCTGTCCTCCCGTCTGTCCTCCTGTCTGTGGTCCTGTCTGTCCTCCTGCCTGTCCTCCCGTCTTTCTGTCCTCCTGTCTGTCCTCCTGTCTGTCCTCCTGTCTGTTCTCCTGCCTGTCCTCCTGTCTGTCCTCCTGTCTGTCCTCCCGTCTGTCCTCCTGTCTGTCCTCCTGCCTGTCCTCCTGCCCTCCTGTCTGTCCTCCCGTCTGTCCTCCTGTCTGTCCTCCTGTCTATCCTCCCGTCTGTCCTCCTGTCTGTCCTCCCGTCTGTCTGTCCTCCTGTCTGTCCTCCCGTCTGTCCTCCTGTCTGTCCTCCCGTCTGTCCTCCTGTCTGTCCTCCCGTCTGTCCTCCTGTCTGTCCTCCTGTCTGTCCTCCCGTCTGTCCTCCCGTCTGTCCTCCTGTCTGTCCTCCCGTCTGTCCTCCCGTCTGTCCTCCTGTCTGTCCTCTGTCTGTCCTCCTGTCTGTCCTCCTGTCTGTCTGACCGACACATTCATGCCAGAAAAACAGCGTCTGTCAACGGCAAAAACTCACCGAGTGTTTGTGATGAAAATAAATCACCGCGACAGTCAGACCTCTCAGACCGAGACTTTGGTGAACTTTCCCCCGGAAGACAGCCTCCGTCCCCGCGAGTCAGACAGCGTCCAGTTTACTGATGGTGATGATGTAATTATGTAATTTAGCGTGAAAAACGTAACTTCGTCACTTTCCAGGATGTTTGGTGGGTCAGGATCTCAATCACGACACATTATAACAGCATCCATATGATTATAAACTGTCCGCATGTTTTGATTGACAGGGGGACACCTGGAAACACCTGGAAACACCTGGAAAACACACCGACGTCACCATCATGACGTGGACCGTCACGCCTCTTTAGGAGCCGCAGCGCCGGATTTCTGTGTGAATTCACGTCGGTTCGTCTTTAATGCGGAGCTGCTTCGCTCTGTGTGAATCACCATCGACGGAGAATAATGCGTCTTCTCCTGTGTGAAAGGGGTTAGTGTGTGTCAGTGTGTGTCAGTGTGTGTCTGAAGGACGTCACGTAAAGGCCTCAGTTCTGCATCCTGCTGTTCATACGGACACGTCTGAACCGGACCCTGACCCGTCCTGCTGCTCGTACAGACGGTGAATTAATAAAACAATGGAACGTGATAAATCCTGACTGATCACTGATTCTGGACCAGAAGTTCTGCTGTGTTCTGTGGGCTCAGCGGGCAGCAGAGTAATTAAAACACTGGGTTTTAATTTGCCAGCAGGAACAATCTTTCCATATGAGCATGTTAGCTGTGGGTGGTGCAGCCCTCCACCCTCCTCCACCCTCCTCCCCCCCGCAGCCTCCGCCTGAACTGCTGAGAGTGCAGAATGGATAACGTGCGGTTCAGGCTCACAGTGACCAGCCAGTGTTTAAGTAATTGCTCGGACTAGATTTCCAAATCCTTCTGTTAATAGCCGGGGGCGCTCCGTATTGACCGGAGCTGTTTAGCATGCATGCTAATATTTCAGGCTTTAAGTATTCTGTCCAGTAACTGGCCCTAATCACAGAGGTGCTCAGAGTTCAGCCTGCTAAATTACACATTTAACTCTGACATTGGTATTTAGCATGCAGTCAAATAAATGGCTAATTTACGAGCCTGACTAATGACTGATGTGTTTAGCATGCAGGCTAATGAGCGAGGTATTTAGCATGCGGTCTAATGAGCGAGCTGCAGGCTGATTAGTATTGCTCCACAGAGAGACGCCGCCGCTCGCTGTTTACTCATCTCATCCTCAGCTGCTGACGGATGCACACAGAAACAGTCACTGGGAGTCTGCTGAGCGTCACTCTGCTGTTTTTAATGTTCCAGTGTGAATGTGAGCGATCGGAGGCGACGGTTCCAGAAAAACAAAATTCATAATCAGATCTCGTTCCGTCACGGCCCATTTCTTTCTCTCCAATTGGAAGTTTTCTGAGGGAGAAGCTTTCTCTGCTCTGTGGGTGGAAGAGACGCTCGGAAACAAGAAGTCAGCTCTGAATATGAGGAGAGAAGGATTTCATGCCGGAGAAACGAGCTGTCGATGATTTTACCCAACAAGAAATCCTGAAATAAGTTGGTTCAGTCTCTGAATGATTTTAGTTTGGAATCAGTGTAAAACGCTGCTTTTTAGATCAAATTACGTCCATTTCAAACAATGAAAAAATGATGACCGAGTGGAAAAACAATTAATGGAAAGTGACTCCAACATAATTCATTCTGTCATCAGATTACTCAGATTCACGACTTCGACAGGTGAGTGTTTCTAATCTCAGATTAATGTAGTGTAGATTAGAGGGGGAAGGGGCGACAGAGAGGCTGTTACCTGTCGTCACCTCCGTCTGTGATGTCACACATATAAAACTTCAGATTGTAGGTCAGTCAGTCAGCTCACATCTGACATGTTTGGCGTCTAGGCTCCGCCCTCATCGCTCCGAGCCTGCAGGTGGATGCTGGGGCTGAGAGTGGAGGCGTTGGCAGGTGGAGGATGAGCTGGGAGATTGACGAGGCGGGTCGGCTCGCGGGCGTCGCTCTATAAACTCTATTTTCTGACGGTTGGTTTTGAGCAACTCAAAGATATTGAACACTGATGAGTCGTCACGCTGAGGACAGGTTTTATTTTTTAAACATTCAACACTTAAAGTTTCCATCCGACCTAAAAAAAACACTCAGAGAGGGAGGGTTAAAACACATCGAGTCAGAAATACAATTTTAAATACATCTTGTTCCTATCTCCCATGATGCCTTGCACAAACCGTTGTTTTCTGTGGACACAGGGCGATAAGATTGATTGATTGATTGATCGGTGCAGCGGATGAAGATCTAGTTAGCAGCTTTACCGAGTGAAAACTACCAGCGCTAAGCTAACGTAGCGTCCGTAACCGTTTCCCCGGCGACCGCCTCCTCCTGCAGGAAGCTCGTGAATGAAGTCGTCTCCGCTCCGCAGCTCGTATCGACACATCTGCAGCTTCCTGCAACATTTAAATCCTTCACAGCTTTAATTTGCCTCCATGAGAAAGAGAAAGTGTCGGCTGAACTTTATGAAGAGATTCGTGTTAATGAGAAGCACCTTCATGTAACGAGCCCTCGTGGGAAACAACACAGCAGCACATATGGCTCCTACACACACACACACACACACACATAACACACACACACACACACACACACACACACATCACAGACACACACACCACACACACACACACATCACAGACACACACACACACACACACACACACACACACACACACACACACACACACTAATTACAGTGATTAGGGCTGAAATTATTCTCAGTTTCTTCTTTGGCAGTGCTCAGCTGTGTGTGTGTGTGTGTGTGTGTGTGTGTGTGTGTGCTCATTAAGGATAAAGTAAACAAATCTTTTTGCCTCCTTCTCTCAGCCCCCATCACACACACACACACACACACACACACACACACACAGCACAGTTAACACGACTACATGTAGGATCATCTATGTTTGTTGTGAGGAGGCGTCAGGTGAAGGAGCATAGAGAGCGAAAATGTCCGTTTAGGATGAAGGAGAGTCGGACGGTCGTGTCGTGCTATGCAGGTGGAGGTGAAGTCTGAACAGGTGAGTCTTGAGTCGAGTGACTCTGCTGTGCTGATTGGTCGGGAGATCTACTGATGAAGGTCTGATGAAGGTCTGGCAGGCGCCTGCGTTCAGGAGGAGGGGGAGGAGGAGAGGAGGAAGAGGAGAGGAGGAGGAGGAGGAGGGAGGGGAGGAGGTGGAGGAGGAGGAGGAGGAGGAGGTGGAGGGAGAGAGGAGGAGGAGAAGGAGGAGGAGCAGGAGGGGGAGGAGGAGGAGGAGGAGGAGGAGGTGGAGGGAGAGAGGAGGAGGAGAAGGAGGAGGAGCAGGAGGGGGAGGAGGAGGAGGAGGACCAGGAGGAGGGAAAGGAGGAGAAGGGGAGGAGGAGGAGGAAGAGGAGGAGGAGGAGGAGGGAAATCTGCATCTGTGTGTGTGACTGCTGCCTTATACTTCACCTGACTTCCTCCTTTGCTGCTGTAATAACTCCTACAGCCACTAGAGGTCGCTGCTCTCTGTGGGTCGTAATCAGCTGCTTCCAGTCTGAATCTGTTGGTCTGATGAGGACGAGGAGCTTCATGAAACGTTGTGGTTTGCAGAAATGAACAACGTCAGCGTGTTATTCCAGCGACTGCTCCCAGATCTGATTCTTCTGGTTTATCTGCTGAACGCTTCACCGTGTCTCCAGCTCTCCTCTGACCGAAAAGGAGCTGAAACTCCAGATGAACACTGAACCATTTAATGTAGTGTTTTCATAATCAGAGCAAAGACAAAGGCAGAGAGAAGCTGAGCTGCTCGGCCGCTCTGACAGACTGTAGCAGGGAGGATGTGCGTTGACGGCGGCGGCGGCCTCGGCGGGCGGACACACTCCTTCTCTCCTCCGTCAGTAATAATTAAAAGGGAGTGAAAGCCGAGAGGAGCAGCGGGGAGGAGTGCAACTAAGCACTTTGTGATTCCTCAAATTCAGCTTATTACACACACCTTGACACACACACACACACACACACACACACACGTTCTACATGCCAGGTATGCAGATGTGAGCGTGCAGCAGCAGCTCGTCGTCGCCTCACCGACCAGCTGTGGTGCTTTTTACAGATTTCCTTCAGAATCATGTAAAAGCAGCCAACGTGATTCAAAGTGACTGAAGACATGAAAGACAGCTTCATACGACCCAGATCGGTTCTGGAGGACGGAGTATTAGGGCCAAACTAAGAGGGAAAAAAAAAAATAAAAAAAAAATTGGGGGAAATTACGAGAATAAAGTCGTAATAATACGAGAATAATGTAATAATAATACGAGAATAATGTAATAATAATACGAGAATAATGTAATAATAATACAAGGGGAAAAAGTCGTTTTAATGAGAAAAAAGCTTCGACAGAGTTCAGATCTGACGTGACCAGCTCAACCAAACAGCAGCCTTAGCCTGAGCCCAGCAGCCGCAACTCTTCAAGTGATGCTCAACATTCCTCATTCTAACGCAGCGGGAAGAGTTCTCATTAAAATTACTACTTTATTCTCGTAATATTTTGACTTTATTCTCGTAATATTTTGACTTTAATCTCGTAATATTTTGACTTTAATCTCGTAATATTTTGACTTTATTCTCGTAATATTATGACTTTTTTCTCGTAATATTTTGACTTTAATCTCGTAATATTTTGACTTTATTCTCGTAATATTTTGACTTTATTCTCGTAATATTTTGACTTTATTCTCGTAATATTTTGACTTTATTCTCGTAATATTTTGACTTTATTCTCGTAATATTATGACTTTATTCTCGTAATATTTTGACTTTATTCTCGTAATATTTTGACTTTAATCTCGTAATATTATGACTTTATTCTCGTAATATTTTGACTTTTTTCTCGTAATATTTTGACTTTAATCTCGTAATATTATGACTTTAATCTCTTAATATTATGACTTTAATCTCGTAATATTTTGACTTTTTTCTCGTAATATTTTGAATTTTTTCTCGTAATATTTTGACTTTATTCTCGTAATATTTTGACTTCATTCTCGTAATATCTTGACTTTAATCTCGTAATATTTTGACTTTATTCTCGTAATATTTTGACTTTATTCTCGTAATATTTTGACTTTAACCTCGTAATATTATGACTTTAATCTCTTAATATTATGACTTTAATCTCGTAATATTATGACTTTATTCTCGTAATATTTTGACTTTATTCTCGTAATATTTTGACTTTTTTCTCGTAATATTTTGACTTTAATCTCGTAATATTATGACTTTAATCTCTTAATATTATGACTTTAATCTCGTAATATTATGACTTTATTCTCGTAATATTTTGACTTTATTCTCGTAATATTTTGACTTTATTCTCGTAATATTATGACTTTATTCTCGTAATATTTTGACTTTTTTCTCGTAATATTATGACTTTATTCTCGTAATATTATGACTTTTTTCTCGTAATATTTTGACTTTAATCTCGTAATATTTTGACTTTTTTCTCGTAATATTTTGACTTTAATTCTCGTAATATTTATGACTTTTTTCTCGTAATATTATGACTTTTTTCTCGTAATATTATGACTTTATTCTCGTAATTTGCCCTCCAAAATATTTTTTTTCTCTTAGTCTGGCCCTAATACTCCGTCGTAGTTCTGGAGGACGTGTCGTGGACGGTTCTGTCCTGCAGGACACAATGTTAGCAGTGAACGTTTCTGCAAACCCCAGACGAGGCTGACATTTGCACCAGACGTGGCATATCACGTTCACATTATATGCTTCTTAGCAGGAGGGAGGAGGCGTCAGTACGAGCCACGAGACGCAGTCGCTCTGTGGGGACATCAGCAGCTGTATTCGGCATATTTTCACGGACTCGGACCGTCTCCGTGTGTTTAATAAGGAGCCAGAACCGGCTGGTTTCACAGGAAGTCGGACCTGAGCGGAGAAACTGAACACGATGATGTGACAGGATGCTCATCTTCACTCTGAGAGGAGACACCGGCTTAACAGACGCGTCAAAACATCCCGTCACCGAAAATATGAAAGTGTGTGTGTGTGGAGCCTCAGAGTGTGTGTGTGTGTGTGTGGAGCCTCAGAGTGTGTGTGTGTGTGTGTGTGTGTGTGTTCATGCCTGCAGGTTAAACCTCCGTTACAGCTTCATACATAAACATCTCGCCTGTTTATCATCACCTCCACCCACCCAGCCCCACACACACACACTCTCTGAGGCTCCACACACACACACACACTCTCTGAGGCTACACACACACACACACACACACACACACACACACACACACACACACTCTCGTGGTTTCAAGGTGGCTCCTAATTGAGGAGCATGTCTGTGATGATTAACCTTCAGGTGCGACGCTGGCTGTGTGATCATTAACCGTGTGGCTGAGCAGAACATTTAGACGAGCACACACTCCGTGATGATGTCACCGCGTCTCATCTGCTCCCCGAGCAGAACCCCATCAGAACCTCAGAATCTGCTCACTGATCCAACATGTGGTGCAGAGGTGGAGGTGGTGGACTCATTTAGTCCCAAACAGCGTCGGTACGACGCTGTTTGGGACTAAATGAGTCCACCACCTCCACCTCTGCACCGTCACCCTCCACATCTCCACATCAAGGTCGCACCACCATCCTTCATCAACCGTGAGCTGCAGAACCGTCCGATCTGGACCCGACTCCCAGCTCCTCCTCGCGTTAACAAAGCAGAGAGCAGCTCCTCCGAACGTCGCCGCTGTCGGTAATTGCAGCCGCAGAGCAGCACTTTCGCCCGTCGCCTCCTTTCATCTCCCCTCAGCACCAATCTGTGGACATTACAGACGGACAGAAATAGACATCCTGCGTTTATTCAGAGGCGCTGCTGCTTTAAAGCCCCGAAACACAACATGAAGACAGACGAGTCGCTCACAGGTCGAACTGTTGGTTTGTCTGCGTCGCCTCGTTAAAGGGATATTCCGGTGTAAGTTTAATCCATGGTCTAACACACCGTGACACCGAGTAAGACTCCCCCTCGAGAGGTCAAGTTAGCTGACCGCTAGCTTAGCTAGTTTTAGCAACCTCAGAAAAGACCGCACGATAACAATACACTGCAGCTTATGTCTCCAACTAGAAACCGCCATCAAAAAGCCACAATTAATGGTGAGAACAGCAGCAAACTTCAGCAACAGTACATGTACAGTCCCAGCACACAGTACGAAGCATCAAACATCTGCTAGCTTTGCTGGATTTGTATTAAAAACACAGCACAACTCACCCTCTCCTCCAGCAGCCTGCCTGTGTGGGGAAGCCCTGACGAGTCGATTACCGAGTGCAGCAGATTTCTGCAGCTCAAGGATGAAAATGTCTGATTATTGTCACGTTCTGTGTTTTTGTCTTGTCAAGTTTCATGTTTTTAGTTCCGGTCACTTCCTGTTTTATTTACTGTCACGACGGGGCTAGTGGAGGACGTGAGATGCACAGACGGGTTACGAGGGTTCAAAAAAGGATTTAATGTTCTCGAAAACATGAACATAGCATGAACGAGACGTGAAGACAAATTATGACGAGACACAGACTGAACAAAAACCAGGACTTAAATACATGACACAAATGAGGGAACGAGAAACAGGTGAGACACGAGAGGGCAGGTGCACATAATCAAAGCAGAACAGGGAAGACGAGACATGAGACAAGACTACAAAATAAAACAGGAAGTGCCCGGAACTAAAAACATGAAACTTGACGAGACAAAAACACAGAACGTGACAATTATTACTCCATGGAATGCTCAGTTCTTATTATCGAGAGCTGACAGGGAAAAGAACGGAAGTAATGGAGTAATAATCAGACATTTTCATCCTTGAGCTGCAGAAATCTACTGCACTCGGTAATCGACTCGTCAGGGCTTCCCCACACAGGCAGGCTGCTGGAGGAGAGGGTGAGTTGTGCTGTGTTTTTAATACAAATCCAGCAAAGCTAGCAGATGTTTGATGCTTCGTACTGTGTGCTGGGACTGTACATGTACTGTTGCTGAAGTTTGCTGCTGTTCTCACCATTAATTGTGGCTTTTTGATGGCGGTTTCTAGTTGGAGACATAAGCTGCAGTGTGTTGTTATCGTGCGGTCTTTTCTGAGGTTGCTAAAACTAGCTAAGCTAGCGGTCAGCTAACTTGACCTCTCGAGGGGGAGTCTTACTCGGTGTCACGGTGTGTTAGACCATGGATTAAACTTACACCGGAATATCCCTTTAACATGTGAGAGTAAACGAGCTGAAGCTCTGCAGGACGTGATGATCTCGGCTCTGTCGCTATCGGCAGAGCGGTGGGAGGGCGCGGCGCCGCTAAATGCCAGACAAATGCTGGCGGGTGGCAGCTGATTACAGAGAAACTTGGGGCAGGACTGTAATAAATCAGCTCTCCAGTTTGTTGGCGTTGGAACGTGCGGCGCTCAGATTAAAGACAGAAGCAGCGAGCGAACAGGAGCAGTTGGTTTGGAGGTGCTGGCACGGCACACCGTGTTCCCGGAGACGCCGATGAAAATGTCAAGCAGCGTCTGAGTGCAGTGTGAATAAGCCACTCGCTGCTGAGTGTTTACCTGCAGGATAAAGGGAAATGTTGGCTGTTGGGAGCAATCTGCCGTAATCCTCCGTCCATTTCCTGTTAAAGGTAAAAGGAAAACAAGCTCTTTGATCAGCCGCCGTCGAGTCGATGCTAAGCTCGTGCGTCAGCGCCACATTTAGTATTTCTGGAGTCACTTTCCAAAGTCGTGTTCAGACGGCAGCAGCTCCGGGGAATTAAATTAGGAGAGGAGCTTTTTTTAAAGATGAAACAGAAACACTCTCCGTATTATCCTCTAAATAAACAGCTGATCACTGGTTTATAACACATTATAACACCTAAATGTTCATTAACTAAATAATTCTTCAGCAGCTGAGACGTCCGTACGCAGAGCTGCAGACAGATAATCTGACAATAAAACCATTTAATCTGTTTGTTGTTCACACGTCTCAGACAGTCTTCATCAGATCGTCTTCATCAGATGTCTTCCCACTTAGCAGGTTTGTTTCTGAGGACACGAGGAGGTGAAGCGTTGGATGTGGATGTGACACATTCAGCAGTAACACCTCAGCGCTCTGCAGCAGCTTCATGCCTGCAGACTGAAGCTGGACGGAGACGTGTTCAGTCCTGAAGCTGCTCAGTGGCTCGTGAAGACAAAGTGACAAAACATCCTGGTTGTAAAATGTCCCAGATCTTCAGTGTGAGCAGGTTTAAAGAGTCTGATGAGTCTGATGAGTGAGGAGACTCTACAGATCTGCAGGAGGGTTTCTGTTCTTCACACAGATCTGCAGGTCAGAGTTCAGGTTTCTGTAGCATGTTAGCTCACGTTAGCCTCCAGAGGGAGGACGTCTCCTGTGTGGCAGCACCGTCAGCTGGTTGTTGTGGTGACATCATCCAGATTTTAATCATTATCAACCCTGATGATGATTCATTAAAACACAGATGTTGTGAGATAAAATGCTTCACAGATTTCAGACTGTTAGCACCGAGTGCCACAGGAAGTTAGCATGAAGCAACTAGCTAACAGACTGATGAATGTAAAACAGCTCTACGTCTCAGTGAACAGTTCAACAGCAGAGTGAGCTAACAGTGTTAGCATGCTGGTTGTGTTTCGTCCTTAACGTCCTGATGATACTTTTATACTTTCACTGAGGTGTAATAGAGTATTTAAGTGGTGATGCTGCTTCACTCAATCAAAGATCCAAACGCTCGTTCACAACATACATGTACAACCTGACACGTGACGTAAACGACAAACTGATCTAAACTCTGCATCGTTACTCATATTCAAACTAAACACTCAAATATTAAAGGGGACAAAATAAAGTTTAAATCCTTTCTGAAGCTTTTTCCTGAAACACAGCTGATCATCAGCTCGAGACAACAAAGATATCTGACATATTAACTTTAACATCCATCCAACAAATAAATATGTCTGTCAGGAAACTCAGGACAGCAGATAGAAAAGTTTGTTCTTACAATCCAGGCGGGCAGAACGGATCGAGCTGCTGCTGCACGAGGCGACCCGACAGGTTTCAGGTGTAAACACTGCAGGAGGTAATGAGCAGAGCGGGAACAGGTGAGCAGCCAGGTGAGGAGGAAGCTCAGGAGCAGGACTCACTGCCAGGATCTGGAGTCAGGGTGAAGCTAAATGAAGAGGCTGGAGGAGAGAAGAGAGCCGACGAGCGGACGAGTTTTACTTCCTGTTGTCATGAAGCTGCTTCAGAACCGAGTTCAGTCTGTGAGCTCGTTTCAGAACAGCTGCAGGGAGACGGGCCGGACCTCGTGATGACAACATCACGTAGCATGTCAGAGGCAACACACACACACGTTTCTTATGTTACATTTTTTAAATATGTTGCCGTCACAGCTCTGGTCTCTGGTTCTGTTTGGGTCGAGGCAGAGAACCACCCGGTCAGGTTTCAGCTTTAAACACCTGGTTCTGTCGCCATGAACACACCTGGGCGATCTCCTGACATCTCGTTCGAACTGTGGCCTCGGCAGCCATCTTGCCAGCGTCCCTCTGACTCCGCCCCTCCTCCACATGTGATCTGAACACAGAGACACATACGGTTTCATTGCGTGTGTCAAAGCCGACGTTTGAATCCTAACAGGCTGAATCTTCATGTTTCTGATGTAATAAAGTAACTGATTAACTGTGAGGGACATTAAACCTCCGTCTGCTGGTCGTCGTCTCTCTGTGAGAACACGAACGCGTCTGAGCGAACAGATGCCGACTGTCTCACATATGTTGTCAGACAGAAACAAAGGCATCATCACGGCGTCCTGCTGCTCGCCAGGCGACGCGTGTGTCACACAGAAGCATCGTGTGGGAGAGAGACGCTGTAATTCAGCTGTAAATATAGAAATACTGCTAATGCAGGCAGGACGGGACACAAACCTGCAGCTCCTCGAGGAGATCCAACGTGAACGACATGAATCACCTGTGGAGACGCTTCATCAGAATGTCTCGTCTCATCTTTATTTTATTTATGTGAATAGAAATATGCAAAAATTAGCCAAAAGGTGAGTTTTCATCTGCAGCAGGTGTGAAGTCTGCAGCTGAAGGTCAACCCAGAACCAGAACCTGAAGACTTTAATGGACTCTCTGTCTGTTAGAGACACACTCTCACCTCTGTGTGCTGTCAAATATGAAGCTGTGGCTCACAGACAGTTAGCTTAGCTTAGCTTAGCATAAAGGCTGAGACCAGAGGGGAACCAGAGGAAGTGCTGGTGATTCACAGTGATATAAAGGCGGTGAACCACCATGATTGACAGCTGCTCAGGTGTGCAGGTGTACCAGGTGTTACTGCAGCTCCAGGTGTCAGCGCTGCTGTCTGAGATGTTCTGGATGTTCTGGCTTCACGTCTGCACGGTTGGAGGAGGTGGAGACGTCGTCTGGACTCAGACCGACAGTGAGGTGCAGGATCGTGTCACTAGATGTGGTTCTGATCCGATGAAACCTCACCGGAGCCTCCTGATGACGCTGAGCTCGTTTCCTCTTCATGGAGCTGCAGAAGAAGAGAGTGAAGCTGACGAGAAGCTGTCTGCTGTCTGCTGTCGTCCTGAAGTGACAGCAGACGTTTCATCGTCCTGTTCGTCTCCTCGCTGCAGCACAAAGCAGTCGGTACGATGAGACACTTCGAGCTGGACCTGATGTTCTGGCCCGGCAGTGTTTTTCCTCTGTTCTACATTTTAATCCAAACCTTCGTTGTTCTGATGAACGACGCTGACACGAGTCAGAGAGGTTTGTGTTTCAGTGGAGGATCAGGTGCAGCTCAGGACGTCGTATTCTGTCCACAGTCCACCGGCTCGAGTATCAACGCAGCCCAACACGGGTCCACATGCTTCTCCGATGGTTCTGCTGTCATCTCCCACAGGCTTCACACTGGACAGAACCGGCTGCTTCATTAATATCCACACTGAACTGCCTCCGTAACACAGATTCCTGTTGGAGTATTAAACTCGGTGACGTTCTGCTTCACGCTGTCGAAGCTCAAACTGCACAGAAACAAACAATCAGCTGCTGTGTGACACGAACACGAGACGCGACCGACTGACATACAACTTATATATATCATTTTTACAAATAATTCAGATTTTAATACTTTAGTTAATGCACACAGTTGATAACCGCTGATCTTTGTACCTCCCGATGAGCGACGAATGTTCGGGCTGCGTCTCTCCTTCACAGGTCGTTTCTGTCTCACAGGTTTCTACAGAACTGTGATTTCCTGCGAGGCTCAGCGGAGCTGAGTCTGAGTGGAAACACCATAATGAAGCTGATCTGAAGTGATGCGTGGCGTCGCAGCAATCGGCCAAATTGAGCTCATTTAGTTCCTGTGCCTGTTTGGCTCTCTGGTGTCTGTCGGCGAGGTTCAGCTGCAGCTCTCACAGTCTTCCACGAGTCGTCCTCGACGTTCAAACTCGCGTCTGAAGCTCCGACAACACGAGCGGCGGTGACATGTGATCTCAGCGTGGCGAGCTCGAAAGACAGAACAAGCTCCTGTTGATCCGTCCGACACGACGCAGGTGTGAAATCATCACATCTGCACTCCATGTTTGTCCCTGTGAAGTTTACTGTAAGAAAAGAAGTGATGAGTGTGATGGTGTTTATCAGCCGTGATGACACACAGCTGCACCAGGTGGATTTATTTATTAGTATTATTTATTTGAATGTGATGATGATGTTGTTATTTTGTCCAGCAGCATTTGAATAAAGTTCTCAGTCAGCAGGAAACATGTTGAGCTTCAGATCAGATCAGCATGAAGCCGGCTGATGGTTCTGGGTGTCGGTGTTCTGACCCGGTCTCACTGTTCTGATGATCTCGCTGCAGGTTTTGGAACGACGGTTTCATCTGAAGCATGTGTTTGTTTCAGCTCGTCTGTCGGCAGCGTGAACGTGGATTAACAGCCGAAAACTTTAGGATGTGGATGAATCTTGTGCTCAGGTTCAGAGTTCAGGAGGGAGAGTTTGGACTCAGTCGGGTTCAGAGTGTAATAACTGAGTTCTGTTTGAACCAGACCTGCACCTCCTGCTGAGCGTGTGGAGGAGGTGGAGGTGATCTCCATGATGAACACTGTCTCCTGCTGTCGTCCTGAAACACACACTGATCCAGGCTGCTGTAAGCTTTGGACAGTCGGACTCTGTCGGTGGTTTCAGGGTCGAGCCTGATGTGTGTGTGTTTGTGTGTTTGTGTGTCTGTGTGTGAACACTGTCTGTGTTTGTTGTCTTTCAGGGGAGGAGTTCTACGAGACGTCTCCCTACGAGCCGATCCACTTCTCAGAGGAGTTCAGACACGCCTCCATCATCTCAGGTACTGCTGTGTGCGTGTGTGTGTGTGTGTGTGTGTGTGTGTGTGTGTGTGTGTGTGTGTGTGTGTGTGTGTGGAGGAGATTGCACACACACTTATCAAGGTTGCAGCAGCAGCAGCAGCAGCAGCAGAGTGATGGTCTCTGGATGTGTCGGGGGGATTACCAGGAAGAATACAAATCCTGGCGGCTCCCCGCTGATTAAGATGAAGTGAGCAGCTCGACCCGCTCGCTCCATCTGTGAATGCTTGTCTTTGTAATAACGTGTGTGTGTGTGTGTGTGTGTGTGTGTGTGTGTGTGTGTGTGTGTCCACTCGGGCTGAAGCGGTCCTTTCATCAGAACCTGTTTTCCGTCCAAAATCGTGGCGTGCCTCAACACGTTTGTCATTATCTGAAGGGCGGAGAGAGAAAACCTTCGTTCAGTTCATCACCCACTTACTGTTATCACACACACACCTGTGTGAGACGACACGCTGGACAGTAAAGGGCCAATCCAACAGTTTTTACACAGGAAGAGAAACCCTGATGATGTCAGAGTGATGTCATGGGGTTTATCTTAACTTTGAGACACAAACTAATTATTATCATTTGTGTCGTCTTCAGTATTTAATTATTAGAAATCCTGCAGTAAACTGATAACCTGACTCACATCCATCTGGGATTTCGGCACCAGATTTTCAGGTCGAGCCAATCAGGACCGCCGGGTGGGAATTTCATAGATGTGACGTAGCGGAGAAGCGACTGTTTTGATTCAGACAACAATGGCGGCTCGCATCGAGGAAGCAAGCGTCAACATTGATGCTGCTATTTCATCCGTGTCGTCCAATCTACCCAATATTTTTCCGTTAAAAGAACGTCGCTCTCATCGACGTCACAGGTTGGTTTCGATGTGAGCAGTTGAAGTAGCACGTCAATAAAGATGACAGACAAGTGGTTTATCCAATCACATGCAAGGATTTTTGATAAGGCCCAGCCTTCTGAAACACATCTCCAATGGAGCGATCCCAGATGGATGAGTGGAGCGAGGCGGAACCAAATTCATCTGGCGAGAGTCAGGTTAGTAAACTGACCGGAGATCAGCAGAAGATGGATTCAGATCACAAGGCGAGGCCGTCGGCTGGTTTGTGGGAGTGAGACGAGTAGTTCATTTAAAAAATGTGTTTCAACTTTCCCTCGAGAAACGATGCAAACGTGTGGACGGAGACGTTCAGCTGCTGTCTGAGAAGAAGTATTGTTTAGATTTCTCCTGATGATGTCAGAGAAGTTTCAGTGTCACACATCTCTTCATAAAGTTCACATCAGTGTGTGTTTGCAGCGTTTCCTTGTCACAGTCGAACAGCTGGACTTTGTTTCCACGCCGCTCGGCTCGTCCCGACTTTCATCCGTCGCCTCTGACTGACGGAGCTTCAGCCGGCCGTCTCCAGAGGTCCTTGACGGTGTCTGCTCAGAGAAAACGCCGTGTGATCATTCCTGACAGTGTTTTTACAGCCACAGATCTGTGGTGAATGTGTGCGAACACAGACGCATCAAAGCAAACACAGAGACGAGTCCCTGACGCTCGGAGAGACGTTCAGACTCTTTGAGATGACGAGGTCCGGGCTGAGCCGGCCCCTCGACGGAGGACGAGACATCAACAAGGCCTTTAGTTCCTGAGCAGCGCTGTTCTCCCCGATGTGGTCAGACGATGAAATCTGAACACATGACAGACAAAGACTTCAAGTAAAGAAGCAGCAGCTTTGTGCAAACATGATACGACACTTATCCTCAAATCTATCATATCAGTGATTTTCATAAAATGTTCAGTACCAACATTTTATTCTGGCGGCTGTAGCTGAAGTTAGCATCCTGGATCCTCTGTGGAGTCGAGTCCATATCGGACGATTCTGCAGCTCACGGTTCATGAAGGATTGTGGTGTGACCTTGATGTGGAGATGTGGAGGTGGTGGACTCATTTAGTCCGACTGCTGTTTCCCCAAACAGCGTCGGTGCGACGCTGTTTGGGGAAACAGCAGTCGGACTAAATGAGTCCACCACCTCTGTGTTATTGAACTGGATTCTGGATTATTACAGAACATAATCTGGAGGTTCTGATCTGTCCAGGTTCTGCTGATCCAGATCATCTCCACAGATGAACACCACTCTGTGACGTCTGAAGCTAAATTAAATGTGTAGCAGTAAGAAGCTAATGTTCGGCTACAAACAGACGACATCACGGTCACATGACTCAAACGTCTCCACCACTAAGAGTCTTACTGCACAATTACTATCCAGGTTTTCTATAAACTGATCAGAGTACAAGTTGTAAAGTCAGAGTTAGAACAGTGTGGAGCTAAAGTGGCCTGTAGAGACGGACTAGTGAGGAGACGAGTCTCCGTGTTCGCTGTGAGGACGTTTAATGTCCCCGACAACCTCTGGAGTCTCATTCAGACACTTGTTAGCAACCGCTAACTGTTTCTAACACATGAAGAGCTTCAGAATTAAAGGTGCAATATGTAAGAATCACTACAGTGATCAACAGAATGTGAAGTAATAACAGTTTTGGCATTATGACGTCTAGCTTTGGCCTGTTCTGGTGCAAAGCTAGCAGTGTTAGCTAGCAGCTAACACTCCCGCGGTGCTCCAGCCTCACTGTCTGGAGTTCTAGCTGCTAGCTAACGCAGCTAATCATTAGCCCCTTTCAGATAGAAAAGGCTGCAATGTGCCTCCTTGTCTGTCTAAAAGGGAGGTGTAATATTCCTCCTTTTCCAAACAGCCTCCACTTTTCCTCCTCTGGTAGGCGTCAACATGTGACGTGACGTGAAGCAGGAAGTTGGGCGTGAAGAGAAGCAGGGCAGTTTCTGCTTTTCTCCCAAAATCCTCTTCCCGTTTAACATTGGGGCTTATGGGGCAGTTGCTGGAGTTTGTGTCGGTTAGACGCAGATAATTCAAAAACCGTACATCCTCCCGATAAAGTGGACACGTTGCCAGACAGAAGACAAGTGTGGCTACGTTCTTGGAAAATATCACTATTGTAGTGTGAAATCTGTGGCTAGGATCGTCATCTAAAGAAACATTTTCGGAGAGTTTTTTTCAGGCTCCCCCACTCTGCCAGTTGGTGCTGCGCGAACATTCCGCAATACACACACATTGAAAATCCAGAATTTTTCTGAATCACTCACGATCAATTAAGGGTCACCGTTCAAAAACTAAACATCGTAGAAAGAAAGTTCAAATACAACTCAAATAGATGAGACTTGTGCCTACATTTTAAAGTTTGAATGGTGTCTCTAGGTCAAAGTCTGCCAGAGCAGGAGATGTTTGAAAAACGTCGATGATTTTGCGACTTTTTTGACCCCGTCCCATTCATTCCTTATGGGACATTTTTCGCAGTTTTTCTTCAAAATAAGAGCTTTACATTGCACCCCATCGGAGTTTAGAACTGGGTTCTTAGCGGGGGGCTTTTAATTTGAAAGTAGCGACCGCTATTAGCTCGCCGCTACAACAACAAGCGGACAACCAAGACAGCTACAGAGAGCGAGGAGACGCTAGCATCTCCCGGATCTCAGCGGCTTTCCAGCTGCTCATCTTCGTGGATGAAGTGACGAACTGACTGCTGTGATCAGCTGTTTCCTGGTTTTAAAACTCCCGGCTGTGGGTGCGCAGCAGTGCACGTCATCCACACCTCCGCCCATCTCAGCATTTGCCACCACATTGCCGCCTCGGATTTACAGCAATGGAGGCGCAAATAAGTGTAACGTTACCCTCCGAGGGGCAAAACTGGCGGAACAAAACAGACCACCAGTTTGCCGCCTTCTGTCTAAATCCGCGGAGCGAGCCGCCCAGAATGCCCAGAATAAAAACTGCTATTAGCAGCAGTTAGCATTTCCTCCGGTAATATGCCGGTTTGTTTTGAGTACAATGTGACAAGTGGTCAGATCTTACGTATTGCACCTTTAAATTGCGGGACCATTTTATGTCACAGACCTTATTTGAGACATTTGATTGTTTTCAGACTACAAACTCCATCGCTCTCTTTTGACAGAGCAAAAACCAGCCACCTAATAATGTGTTATTACTGCTGTTATTCCGTGTTGGTATAAATCGATGGAGCCTGTCCTCGCGACACGTCAGCCTCATACATGAACATATTACACGCAAACACAGATATTCCTGGCAGACGTAGAATGTGAATGTGAGCTGCTGTTCAGTTTCAGCACGTCGTCCTCGCTGCATCGCTCCATCAGCAGCTCACTGATTGGTCATACTGCATTAGACCTGCTGCACGACGCGCTGCCTCTTTCTCCGACTGTGTGTCCGCCTCGCACGCAATTCTGAGGAGTGTTTAAATGTCAGGAGCCCCGAGCGATACACCGTCATTTACACTTTCCCTGGGTGTGTGCGTGTGTGTGGTCAAACAGCTGTGAAATAGACTCGCAGCTCTGTAAATTGGGTTGTGCTCCCTCAGATTAACACAACACAAGTACAAACATGTTCAAAGCAGGAGAGCTGCAACCAATGCAACTTCAAAAGCACTCTGCCTTCCTATCTCTCTACACACACACACACACACACACACACACACACACACACAGGCGGAGTGTGCAGCGGTGCAGGTGGTGTGTAACATTTCAATTATTTCCAGCGTCCGACCTATAACATTGCTGAAAAACATGACATCAATCTCCACACGTATGCTCATATATGTGCAGGATTCAGGGTGTGTGTGTGTGTGTGTGTGTGTGTGTGTGTGTGTGTGTGTGTGTGTGTGTGCTCTGTGTGTGTGTGTGTGCAGTGTTTCCCAGCAGTCTGTGCTGTCTGTTAAAGCTGTTTGCAGCGTGTCCGTGTCTCTCAAATCACCTGTCTACTGGAATCTGGAGGCATGATGTGAAGATGGAGCGCCGGAGAGGCTGCGAATGCTGCGAGCAGATAAAGAGGAAACAAGATGGAGGCAGCGAGGAAGGAGGGGGAGATAAGAGGATAATACACAAGTGTGTTAAATAGCAGTGGCAGAAGAAAGAGCGCTGGAACATTAAAGTATGTTTCAGACAAGAGTGTCGCAAATTGATTGGAGGGGAAGGCGAGGCGTGACAGAGTGTTTGTGAATATGGAGCTGGGTGTGTGTGTGTGTGTGTGTGTGTGTGTGTGTGTGTGTGTGTGTGTGTTTGTGACAAAGGGAGTTTCAAAAGTAGTGAACTGTACAGACTTGAAACTTATCTGCCAGAGAGATTTAAAGGTTTAATCTGTGAAATACGGACAGAATTTGAAGGTATAGCTCCGAACACGTAGGGGAACCAACAACTGCTTCTCCTGCTAACTATCCTCGGCTGTAGCTAGCTAATGTTAGCTAACTGCTCATGGCTCAGTTCGTTGTGGCCTGAGAGTTTGTCTGGATCGAGACCTTGGATCACAGGGGCCTCCCGGTGAAGATGTTTGGACTGAACTCAGCCTCTGAGAGACAGAGGACAAACTACAGAGGTGATTTACAGATCTGACCAGGACTATGACTCTGGTGAGGACAGAGAGAGAGAGTCGGACATCATCAGCGTAGAGACAGAATATCTTCACATGTTACTGTGAGCTGAGGATTGATTTGGACCGAACCAGAGGAGACTGTGGAGACAAACCAGAACTGTTCTGGTGGCTCTGACTCAGTCTGAATGAAGTGAGTCTGACGATGAGTTAACGAGCAGATTAAACTGGTCTGAGGTCAGTCAGAGACAGAAACTTGAGTTCAGACGGTGGACGGTTGGATTTTTCTGTTTATAATGAAAATAGGAGTCAGAATATTTCCTTTCTTCACATTTATGAGTTTATGTTGTCGACTTATTAGACTCAGAAGTGAACTGGCTGCTTTTACATCTCCAGCTGAAACTACAGGCTGTTAGGAGGCTAGCTGGTTAGCATGCTAACTTCAGTAGACATCTTGTTTCTTCACATTCTGTTCACAGTGTTTTTGAAGGTTTTGAAGATTCCGACTGATCAAAGAAAATGATTTTCTTCCACATGAGTTGCTGTTTGATGCTGAAGCGAATCACCTGATCGATCAATTAAAGATCTGAGCATCAGACCACCATCGTCTGTCTGCAGCTCAACTGTCTGATTTTACATGTTGACTGTCTTCACGCTGCTGCGATATGAAACTGTGAGAACGATTTAAAGGACGCGGTGTGAGTCAACACGATGACAGGGTTCATAAGGAGGCGCTGCACATCAGCTGATTGTGGTGAATTAACACGGACTGTAAAAATAAGATGCACCGCTCTGATTCTTCTGTCTGTCTGGAATTAATCAGAACTGTTTTCATGTAATGTCACAAGAGGCCGAAGATGCAAACGACCCGAGGTGGAAATCTGGTTTGTATTCATCCTGAAGACGACCTGAGATCATTAGCATGTTGTTTGTGTCCTCCGACCCTTCAGACACAATCACTCCACGGCTGATGATCAGACTCATCACCTCTCTGAGCCAAATAAATGGCTCTTCTTCCTCATCCTCGCCTCAGTCTTCATCCGTTTAGCTCTCCATCAAATCTGCATCCATTAGAGACTGGTGTGCTTTCAGCCTGAGAGCAGAGGCCATCTTGTTTCATTCAGCCCGTCTGTTCAAAGACCGTCTCCGTCTCAGCGAGGCTTCAGCCGGACTTTACAGTCCCGACTTCGATATCTGCTCCGACGTGATCAAATGAGGATCTGTGAGGCTGCAGTGCTTCAGACAGGAGAGGAAAGGCTGGAGAGGAGATAAGAGGACAAGAAAGAAGAGGGGAGAAAAGGGGGGATAGAGGGACGGAGGTGAGGGAGGGGAGGAGGAAACAGGAGAGGAGCTGAGTGAGGACGAAACAAGACGAGAGGAGAAAGGTGAAGAGGAAATCTGAGACGAGAGCCTGAAAAAGCAGAAAGCAGAGGAGAGTAGATAATCTATCCACAGGGGAGCGAACAGTAAGACGCTTCCTCCTGACACAGCTTCATCTGTGTGTGTGTGTGTGTGTGTGTGTGTGTGTGTGTGTGTCCTGCAGATTCTGAGAAAACAACATTTTCTGCGTGTGATTGTGTATTTTCTTGTATTTCTTCTGGTCACAGCGGCGACGTGCTGCTCTCGCTCTCACAATGAGATGAAACGTTCAGACGTGTTAATGCTGTGTAAGAACAGACTTCAGGCTCTGTGGACACACCGGACTGTCCTCAGTGTTTCTGCTACGCTCACAAATGAAGACTTAGATGATTTTAATCAGGAGACCATCTTAATCAGGGTTGAGTGAGTCTTCGGAAACTCCCAGGACCTTTTTCAGCAGCTCAGTCAGAATAAGAGCCAAACTAATCCAGCTTGGTTTAAGGCTGATCACAGGAGGAGGACATGGAGATAATGGGACTCAAAGCAACGTACAATCAGAGACTGTTGTGTCCACAGAGACCTGTCCACCACATCTTTACACAGACCTGTCTCCACCACGTCTTTACAGAGACCTGTCTCCACCATATCTTTACAGAGACCTGTCTCCACAACATCTTTCCAGACACCTGTCTCCACCACGTCTGTGCAGAGACCTGTCTCCACCACATCTTTACAGAGACCTGTCTCCACCACATCTTTACACAGACCTGTCCACTATGTCTTTCCAGACACCTGTCTCCACCACGTCTTTACACAGACCTGTCCATCACATCTTTACACAGACCCGTCTCCACCACAACTTTACAGAGACCTGTCTCCACCACATCTTTACACAGACCTGTCTCCACCACATCTTTACACAGACCTGTCTCCACCACGTCTTTACACAGACCTGTCTCCACCACGTCTTTACACAGACCTGTCTCCACCACGTCTTTACAGAGACCTGTCTCCACCACATCTTTACACAGACCTGTCTCCACCACATCTGTGACAGAGACCTGTCTCCACCACGTCTTTACAGAGACCTGTCTCCACCACATCTTTACACAGACCTGTCTCCACCACATCTTTACACAGACCTGTCTCCACCACGTCTTTACACAGACCTGTCTCCATCACGTCTTTACACAGACCTGTCTCCACCACATCTTTACACAGACCTGTCTCCATCACATCTTTACACAGACCTGTCTCCACCACGTCTTTACACAGACCTGTCTCCACCACATCTTTACACAGACCTGTCTCCACCACATCTTTACACAGACCTGTCTCCACCACGTCTTTACAGAGACCTGTCTCCACCACATCTTTACACAGACCTGTCTCCACCACATCTGTTACAGAGACCTGTCTCCACCACGTCTTTACACAGACCTGTCTCCACCACATCTTTACAGAGACCTGTCTCCACCACATCTGTACAGAGACCTGTCTCCACCACATCTTTACAGAGACCTGTCTCCACCACATCTTTACACAGACCTGTCTCCACCACATCTTTACACAGACCTGTCTCCACCACGTCTTTACACAGACCTGTCTCCACCACATCTTTACACAGACCTGTCTCCACCACATCTTTACACAGACCTGTCTCCACCACGTCTTTACACAGACCTGTCTCCACCACATCTTTACACAGACCTGTCTCCACCACATCTTTACACAGACCTGTCTCCACCACGTCTTTACACAGACCTGTCTCCACCACATCTTTACACAGACCTGTCTCCACCACATCTTTACACAGACCTGTCTCCACCACGTCTTTACACAGACCTGTCTCCATCACATCTTTACACAGACCTGTCTCCACCACGTCTTTACAGAGACCCGTCTCCACCACATCTTTACACAGACCTGTCTCCACCACATCTTTACAGAGACCTGTCTCCACCACGTCTTTACACAGACCTGTCTCCACCACATCTTTACACAGACCTGTCTCCACCACATCTTTACAGAGATTTGTCTCCATTATCATCACCATCTTGTTGCTGCTGCTGACTTTCATCCTGAGGCAGATAAACAATATATATTAATAACTATATATGTTCTGTAATTCTTGCAGCATGAGGGAGTTTATGATCTTTCATTTCGTTAATGCAACCTCGTGTTGTTTAACGATGAGTAATTCTGTTTCTTTCAGTATTTCACTGCACTTTGTAAACAGTGAGCGGATGTACACTTTCTCCAGAAAATGAAGCCTGATCTATTAAATTCCTCAAACTTAAAGTTTGTAAAAAGATCTCAAAGTGCTGCTGCTCTCGTCTCCATCGCCACAACGAACAGAAACGTTTTAATCTTCTGTCTGTGGATAAACTTTAGGTTCACAGTCAGTTAAACAGTGTGAGGAGTTCAGCAGCAGCTCTTGTGTCCAGGAGGTAGTTTTTGTACAGACAAAGAAATACACATGAAGATGTTCTGAGTCTGCATCTAGTTAACAATCTCGAATATCTGTAAACTTTGAGATCTGAAAGATCTGCTGCTGATTGAACACGTGTTTCAGACTCACCGTCGACGTGAAGCTGCAGTTCGTTCGGTCTGAACTCAGATTTGAGACACAAACTTATGGAAAATGTGTGAAAAGCTATTTGATTTTCACTTTAATGGGCTCGATTAGGATTAGCTCCTGGATTAGGATTTGGATTAGTATTTGGATTAGGATTAGCCTGCTGCTACATTATGCAGTTTGAATGCAGTTTCAGCTTCATGCAGTTATGTTGTATTTCTTAGACCATCTGGAGAAAAGTCACGAACGTGGTTTTATAATTGTCAGCAATGTTCATGAGTCTGACGTCACGCTGTAAGAAATAATAAACTGAAACAACTTTTGGGAGACAAACTTCTTTTACATCACCATCTTCATCGTATCTCAGGTCATGTGTGTTCTTGACTCTGTTGTTGGTGGTCGTTGTTGAGTTTGTCGTACAGTGTGGGACGCTGACATCAGCTGAAACAAAGGATTTCACAGGTCAAACGTGTATTTCTGCAGCCGGTAACCTGCTGACATCGAGGTCCGGCATGAATGTTCCTCAGCTGTGTGCACACGTTAAAGGTGCATTACGTAAGAACTGACCACCTTGAATTCATGCTACTACAAATCGGGGCGGTGTATCACCAGAATAACGGCTAACTGTTGCTAACTTTATTCTCTTCATACATCCATGAGTGTAACTACTGCTAGCTTGTTAGCTCGGTCAGCTGTGCAGCTCACCAGACTTCCAGGGGAGTGTTGGTGTTGGCAATGCTAGCAGGTTTTCAGGCCTGGGGCTAGCTGGTTAGCATGCACAGAACATCGATTTTTGGAATTATTTGAATACAAATTCTCACATATTGCACCTTTAATAATTAATTAATTAATTAATTAATTTATAGGTATTTGTGCTGATTTTTCGGACAAAACAGATTTTAATGTCGACAGACTATAAGCAGAGAACGGCGCTGAAGGTGTTTCTACGTGGAAAAGATGCTTCCACTCCAGTAGAAGCTTGATTTTGTCAGCTGGCTCCTCTGCAGGTAGAGCTCTCCTTCTGTTGATCTGATTGGTGGAGGCTGGCCCGTGATAGACGGTGACAGACAGATGGTTCGCTCCAATCACCTGCCAAGTGCTTTCTGAAAGCACCTGCCCTTTTCCAAACAGTTCTGAGTGGTTCTGTTCCCAGATGGGTCGGACCATCTGCTGTGTCAGGTTTTACTAAACTGCTCCAAACAGGTAGCAGCCGTGTGCCGACCCAGACGGACCGGTATCCCCTATAAGTCCTGCTCTCTGCAGAAAACACAAACCTGCAGCTCTGCAAAGACCTGAAGCAACACCGGGTGAAGTTATAAGGTCAGGAGGAAAAGCTTTCTGCACACAGCAGCTCTCTGACTCACGCTGAGGAGGTTCCACTCCAACATCCCAGGAACCAGTTCGATAGGTGGAAGGTGTGAGACGGATGTTTGTTTGGAGCGACTTCCTTCTGGACTGCAGCTCTGCAGCCAGCCACGGCGAGCGTATACCCTCCCTCACCGCCGTCGCTCGTTCTTCACGTCTTCCTTCATCCGATTCATTTTCTCTCTCTGTCACAGCCCGGCCTCTTTTCCTTCGATTCAGCCCCTCGCTGCCTCCCACGCCCACTTCCTCCCTCCAGTTCTGCTTTTGACCTTGTTAGATCATGTCTCAGCGGTGTGTGTGTGTGTGTGTGTGTGTGTGTGTGTGTGATGGAGAACGGACGCTGGAGCACACAGTGTTTTAATAAAACATGCGAGCGAGTGGTTTGTGTGTGTGTGTGTGTGTGAGTGTGTGTGTGAGAGAGTGTGTGTCTCTGTGTGTGTGAGTGTGTGTGTGTGTGTGTGTGTGTGTGTGTGTGCGTACACCCCAGGGCAGAGCTTTGTGTGTTGATCCTGTTGAGGTTGTGTGTGAGGAAGATAACAGGACGACCTAGGGCAGCTCTCTAATTGGCCCGCTCTCCTGCCCCGGATACTTGCTCTCTTTCTCTCTATATATATCTGTTCCCTTTCAAACGCTGCTCTCCTATTGCCTCTTCTTCTTCTTCTTCTACTATCTGCGGTGAGGTAGTGCGAGCCGGGCGATGCATTAAAGAGTCGGGGGGGAGAGAGGGGGAGGAGGAGGAGGGAGCTGGGAGATGAGAGGAGGTGCCTCAGGTTGGGGGGTTAAACAGTGAGAGCGACGCTAATGAAAATATCTCTGTCTGTTTGAAGACGGTTGTGTATTCAGCTCGTGTCAACACACAATCAGGCTCCTCAGCTGTGAGGCGTCTCAGTGAAGGAGGGTTCGGATGCTGAACCTGAGTCCTGATGCTTCCAGGAGTCTGTCTGGGTGATGAAGCCAACATGCTTTCCTCCGCACTTATTCTTAATTCATCAGGACGGCTGCCTGTGTTTGCTCACAGCTGATGTTGTGTCAGGAAGTTAAAGAGTCAGACACATCACACGAACATTAAGGACGAGGTGGTGACATAGCTTGACTGTCACGTCGCAGCACAAAGACTCCAGCAGCTTGTGTATTAAATAGCTGGCTGATATCTGACGTACAGTAAAGTAATCCAGCTGCTTCGGGCGATTAAACATAAATGATCCTGTGGCTGAACGACCACCACGACTCCTGAAACTGTCTGAAGTTCTCTTCACGTTACGTTTCCTCCCACCTGCTGACTCTCTCCTGGGAGTCATGGCAACGGGATGAACAAATGAAACGCACCTTTACCTCCAAAAGTGTTTCATGTTTAACCTTAAAAGACAAATTAACGGCATATTCTGTTGTTTCTTCTGCTTTTTTCAGCAATGAGCAGGTGGAGCTCACCTCGTCTGTCTGGATGTGAACTTAAATCACTTAGTTTATATTAAAGTAGTTTGTGTTTCATGGACGTCTGTTGTTGCACGTGTTGGTTGAGTTTATTAACACTATGACACTAACAAGCTTGTGAATATTCTCATTCATCCAGGTCACAGTTATCTCAAGGAAATTGAATCGAAAGCAACTGGATTTGGTTTTTGTCTTGAAGACGTTTCACCTCTCGGATGAGAGGTGAAACGTCTTCAAGACAAAAACCAAATCCAGTTGCATTCGATTCAATTTCCTTGAGATAACTATGACACTATTGTGCTGTATATATGATGAGTCTGTAATAGATTCAGGACTCAGCTTCTCTCTGCTTCTGTTCACTTCAGTAAATCCGCCTCAAACATCTGGTCTTCTCTCAGTGGGGCTGATTTCAGATCAGCTGTTCTTCTACTATATTCTGTATTTACGCTCTTTTCATTCGAGTCGTTCGTGTAGTTTTCCTCATTCAGATTTTGAGCAGGAAGCTGGAGCAGAGTGAACTCTGACAGCCTGACAGACTCGTATTAACCTGCAGAGTGGAGAGCCGGCGGAGTTACTGTGGAGTTTTTAATCTGCGGTCATTAAGAGCTGCTTCAGCCTCGGCAGAGCGGCTGCCAGCGTTAAGCCGCTGTGCTTCCAGAGGTGGAAGTCTGTTTGACTTGCTGAATCAATACGCTGCGATGTGCCGAGCTGCCGGCGGCTCCTCGGAGACCCGACGGGCCCGTTTAATTGTTTCCTGCCTTAATGCAGTCGTAAGGAAAGGAACGCTGAGAGTTTACGTACGAGCGTGAAGCTCGTGTTTCCCGTCGCCCCGAACACGTCCTCGTGCGTTGTGCATAACGAGCGCTGCACAAAGCTCCGCGGCGCCGAGCTGCTTTCATTTAGCTTTCCGGGCCGGTGCAGTTAAACCCTGGTTGTTCTCGCGCTGTGCTGACTTCAAAGTGTGTGTTTGGATGTGCAGAGGGACGCGATGAGCCTGCAGCTCGCTCAGAATGAGAATGTGGAGATATTCCTGCAGATTTAGCTCAAACACAACGTACACAGCAAAACGTTTCTTTAAATGCACCGACGGACGTCGTTCTGCTGCGGCACGAGCCAAAAACCCAACAGAATCCGTCTCCAGCGGCTCGGATCAGCGTGTTCTGGTACTGATCCACAGCAGGGCGACAGGTTTAAGTGCAAATACACTGATCAACTGGATTTCTCTGAGAAATGTGGGGTTTTAAATGCTCTTGTGACTCTTCACTCAAAGCTCAGCTGCAAAGAGAAGAACGATGCCAGTTCAGTTTATTATGACAATCTTCGTCGACATCAACCTGTTTTTTCAAGACTTTTTACTCAAGTTTAAACTATTTATACTTTTACTCTTCGATCACAGGTTAAACGTTTAGGAATCAAGAAAGTGAGATAAGACAAGTCGTCCTGTGATAAGTCCATTTATGAAGTTCAGAGTATGAAGTTTAGATGTGTAAATGTCAGGCGTCTTCTGTCGGAGACCTTTATGACTGATCATGTTGTTTTCCTGCTGTCGTCAGTGAGGACCAGGTGACTTTGGTCCACAGTGCAAAGACGATATTTGTCTCTGGTACCGAAACACAAAGCAGTGATTCTTGTGACCCTTTACTCAAAGCTCAGCTGCACAGAGAAGAACGATACCAGTTCAGTTTATTTTGACAATCTTAGCTGATTACGTCGACATCAGCCTGTTTTCTCAAGACTTTTTACTCAAGTTTAAACTATTTATACTTTAACTCTTCAATCACAGGTTAAACGTTTAGGAATCAGGAAGTGGGATAAGACAAGTTGTCCTTTGATGAGTCCATTTATGAAGTTCAGAGTCGGTCCATGTTCAGTACCTGGTGGGACAGACTGAGAGGTTTTAGATGTTTAAATGTCAGACGGCTTCTGTCGGAGACCTTTATGACTGATCATGTAGTTTTCCTGCTGTCGTCAGTGAGGACCAGGTGACGTTGGTCCACAGTGCAAAGACGATATTTGTCTCTGGTAACGAAACACAAAGCAGTGATTCTGATGAAACTGCATCAAGGAGAATAAAGCAGATCTCCGTAGAAAGCCGACGTGTTACATCATCTCCCTGCAGACACCGACAGGCCTTCCTCTGATATTAGAAACCCATTTTATCTCTAGTTTCTGTTGCTCCAGGTGCTGCGGAGAAGTGAGACTGTTGTCGAAATAATTTCCCAGATATTTATACCTTTGGGCGAATTCAGTTCAGAGCCATTGTGTGAAGTGGAAAGATGGACTGCTGAGAATAAAGCTTCCTTTGTTTTATCAGCACTCAGTTTAAACTTGTCTCTGTGCAAATGTTTGAGAAATGTGAAAGGCTCATTTTAATCTTGATATACCTGAATGCACAGCACTGTGTCATCTGCATAGAAATTGATATTATGGATAATTTTGGGCTATAATATTGTTTATGTGACATTAAGTAACAATAATGAAGAGTGAAGAAACTAAGAGATGGGAGAAAGTTTGTCCAAAGTTGTTCAGGTTGTGATATTGTTGGAATAATGATGGTCACAGGCAGAAATGTTGTGATGGTGGATCGAGCCTGAGATAAACGCAGGACGGTCGTTGTTGTGTCTTTTC
Source organism: Lagodon rhomboides (assembly GCA_039737535.1). Taxonomy (NCBI): domain Eukaryota; kingdom Metazoa; phylum Chordata; class Actinopteri; order Spariformes; family Sparidae; genus Lagodon; species Lagodon rhomboides. The sequence goes on from CM077800.1 coordinate 948,404, forward strand.
CAGGACGAGAGACTGAAAAATCCTCATCGTCCTCATCAGACATCCAGAGAGAGACGGACTGCTGAGATTCACCAGCTGAGCAGTTTATTTACAGCGAGCTTCAAACAAATGGAGCTGAGAATTGAACTCAGGTGGACAAAGGCCAGAACAAGAGAAAACTAATCTGACTAGGACGTGAAAACAACAGCAAAGAAACCAATTTACAACGTCTGACCCGCCTCGCTGAAATAAACAGGATGAAGAGAAGCAGCAGCTGACAGAGCGCCCTCTGCTGGCTTTGGATCATCCTGAGGGGAATATAAACGTCTGAACCACATTTAATGGCGTCAAGATGTTTCACTGTGACGGAAAAACTTCAACCTCAAGCGAGAATCCAACAATCAACAACAAATCAAGCCACAGTGACGGAGTAGATTCAACACATGAGCATGAATCAAGCTTTAATGTTGGCAGTATACGTACTCTACAGACCACAGACATGTTGAAACTTTACATTTCTTTAGGTTTAACTTTCAATTGTATGTTGTGACAACACTCTGCTTAACGTCTGGACAGGTTTAGTCAGAAAAACAACTGGTCAGGGTGAGTAAAGATCAGGTTTTGGCTGAAAATGCGTTAAAAATATTGAGTTGTTTCACGCTTACAGACGTTGAATCGTTGTTTCCAGCCTTCTCTGCTCCTGACACGCAGCTTAGCTCATATACATGTCGTCTGAATGTGATATATGATGCGAACTGTATTGTAGAAATGTCAATTTGCCGGATTATATTTCAGTTTGCATAAATGTAAAGTGCCAATATTTCATCCTGTCGACTGGCCTGTCTGGTAACCATCGTGTTGTACTGACGGAGGTGATGGAAGACGTGTGGACATATCGTCCGTGTCAAACATCGTCATAACGACCCGGCAGAACAGTTCTGACTGTCAGAGGAGAGAAGAAGAAGGATGATTGTGTCACCAGAGGAGAATACAGCATCTGGTTTCATTCAGCAACAACGCCTCGACACCAAATCAGCCTTTTTCCTGGAAACACACTGATACACTGCTGTTTATCTACACAGCTCAGGGCTGCGTGTGTGTCTGTGTGTGTGTGTGTGTGTGTGCGTGTGTGTGTGTGTGTGTTAAGCTGCCAGTAGATGTTTGAATGTGAAGAAAACTGTGTTTCACTGGAGGAGAGTTTGTCAGCGATAATAAAATACTGTGAAGCTCGACAGTCGTTCTCATCCTGTAAACTACAGACAGAGCACAGGGAGGCGTCCAGGTGTGTGTGTGTGTGTGTGTGTGTGTGTGTGTGTGTGTGTGTGTGTGTGTGTGTGTGTGTGTGTGTGTGTTTGCTCAAGGTCACCAGCAGGAGAAGCAGCATCAGTGAACAGACTGAAGCTACAAACACCACGCTGCACACACACACACACACACACACACACACTCACACACACACACACACACTCACACACTCACACACACACACACACGCTGATTGCAGTCGTACTCATATTTAATTAGATGTGACATCACAGGCGGAGGTGATGACAGCTGGCAGCCGTGGCCTCTCCGTCACCCCTCGCTCTCTGACACTCAGCACATCCATCAGAGGGATAAACAGCGACCTGCCGCCACCTTTCAGCCAGCAGACCAGCGTCCAACACGTCCAGCCGCCATGATCCATAATTTGACTTCCAGTTAGTGACGACGTCTTTATCTCTGATGGAAGCTCAGAATCTGTCCGAGAAGCTTCATGGATTCAAGTTTTCTTCAGTATCAGAGTAACTCACTAGCTGTTTTTATTCTGGGCAGTAAGCCGCCAATCTGTCGTCCTTTTGGCGGCTCGCTCCGCGGATTTAGACAGAAGGCGGCAAATTGGTGGTCTGTTTTGTTCCACCAGTTTTGCCCCTCGGAGGGTAACGTTACACTTATTTGCGCCTCCATTGCTGTAAATCCGAGGCGGCAATGTGGTGGCAGATGCTGAGATGGGCGGAGGTGTGGATGACGTGCACTGCTGCGCACCCACAGCCGGGAGTTTTAAAACCAGGAAACAGCTGATCACAGCAGTCAGTTCGTCACTTCATCCACGAAGATGAGCAGCTGGAAAGCCGCTGAGATCCGGGAGATGCTAGCGTCTCCTCGCTCTCTGTAGCTGTCTTGGTTGTCCGCTTGTTGTTGTAGCGGCGAGCTAATAGCGGTCGCTACTTTCAAATTAAAAGCCCCCCGCTAAGAACCCAGTTCTAAACTCCGATGGGGTGCAATGTCAAGCTCTTATTTTGAAGACAAATTCGACCTGCTTCTCTTCACGCCCAACTTCCTGCTTCACGTCACGTCACATGTTGACGCCTACCAGAGGAGGAAAAGTGGAGGCTGTTTGGAAAAGGAGGAATATTACACCTCCCTTTTAGAGAGACAAGGAGGCACATTGCAGCCTTTACCTTGCTGCACATGTGCCACCTTTTCTATCTGAAAGGGGCTAGTAACAGTTGTCTGTACATCAGTGGGCTCACTGCTAACAGGAAGTGCTAACGGCTCATCCAGCTCCCTGTGATGGAGAACATTTTGACTAAATGTAAACAAATATAGGCTTTACTCTCCTGCTGGGTTTGATTGTTTCTGTCATCACGCTGCCTCTTACATCAGCCTGTACGTTGGTGTTAGCATGTTGTACTGTCGCTGCGATTAATGTGGAGAAGATCGAACTCACGACCAGAGAGAACGCTGTGAGAAACATCACCGAGAGGACCGTCTGATGTCACTGATCAGGATCTCAGAGTGTGAATATAACGGAGATCCTTTCTGGTCCCAAAGTCTGCATCACGTAAGCCTCCAGGACTTCTTGTTTGATCTGAAGCTCCGTCATCACGTCCTCTTCCTGTTTCCAAAGTTCATAATCGACATTTGATTTGTATGTTTGAACACGGTGAACACAGATTCCCGATGACGGCGTCACACTGTGGCTTCAGCCGAGCCCAGAGGACGTTTCTCTGCAGTTGTTGCTATGTTACTAATAAAAATCTGCATTACCGCTGGATGAGTGTGCAGCCGTCACGCCACACTCTAAAGGGCTTTCACAGGCCGAGGCCACAGTTGTCTTTTCCATTAGACTTGTGTAATTGGATGTGTTGGACGTTGTGTGTTCACACTTGACACGGTGATGTGACATTCACACATGTAAGCAGATCTGTGCAGCACCTTCCTCCTCTCTGCTCACTCGGACCGGCTGTGGAGGCAGCAGATACCATCTCAGGTCTGAAGAGCCGGCTGCTTCACTCAGACGCTGTGAGGTGATGCTGCTGCTGCTGCTGGTCAGAATGTTTGCATGTGAAATGGAAATGTTAATATTTTCTGGCAGCTTTAAGATCATTTCAGGCTCACTGTGGATAACTGAGCCACAATTTGGAGTAATTTTCGACAAGTCTCCTACAAAATCTGTTCATGCAGAAAATACACATCCTGCAGGAAATGTTCCTGCTTCCTGTTTCCTTCCCCATCAGGACCTGTGATGTTCCTCAAACAGCAGAGGAGGAGGACAGTCAGGACAGCTGATAGTTTTCCTCGTAATAACCACACTCCTGGTTCTGTTTAAATATTAAACTGGACTGAGAGTTTACAGCCGAGTCAGCAGCTTCATCAGACGTCCTGACACTGAGCCACGGTGAAACTCAGGTTCTGTTTGAGAAGTTCTGACTCACTACAGTCCACCTGATGTTCAGCCCACAGCTGTGTTCTGTCAGCACACTGGTACTAACCATCATCAGTATCTGGGCCGAGCCGGGCTGATCTACCGGGTCGGTATCGCGGCGCTGCTCTCCTTCATGTCAGCCGGCTCAGTGCAGCTCCTCACTGCAGGTGAGAGGTGTAGAAACCTGCAGGTAACATCTTCTCCTGCTCACCTGTCGCTGACGGGACGTCCACAGGACTCAGCTGTCCCTCATGTTAGATCAGAGAGGACAGAAGGAAAGTCTGAACTGGACCAGAGATCCTCTGAGAGAGAAGATGCTCTGCTCTGTGGCAGCAGAGTGTTTCTGTAGGTCTGAACAGCCGTGTTTCCCTCAGAGTGGAGATCGTCTCGTGTCTCCAGCCTCTCAGCAGCTCTTCAGCATTAAAGACTCGGACTCGTCCGCTGACCGTCCGTCTGCTGATGTATTTTACCCAGCGAGCTCAGATCTGTTACACTCTGATCTGCTCTCTGTCAGTTTATTACACTTCATCTCCACTTCAGATCGGATCGGCTCCCAGTGGCTCCAGCTGTGATCAGTACTCACCACAGGTCTGCAGCTCGCTGACTCAGGATCAGCTGACTCAGGATCAGCTGACTCAGGATCAGCTGCAGCCGTGTGATGCATCGCTTCCTCTCAGGCACGTAGGGAGTCATCACATCATCTGTCTTCAGTCTTACATTTAACAGACTGTCCTCGTCAGTAAAGTCTCATCATGTTCGTGCCTCTCACATGAACATGATGACCAGCCAGCAGCGATACAGGTAGAATAAAACATGGAGTCGTTTAAAGTGTCTCTGTGGTTTGTTCTGCATCTCATCTCTGTTGTTTTAAGTCTCCTCTCTGTCTCCGAAACATCCAGAACCATCCAGAACCATCCAGAACCGAGCCTCTGCAGGCTTCCTGCTGCGTCCCACGTGCACGGTGTCTTTGTCTGCTGATGAATAATGACTCGTAACAGCTTCTCGCCCTTGAAAACATTGATTCTGATTGATTTCTGTGTAACTGTGATGTTTGGAGAGGATTGTGTTTGACTCAGTTCACACTGAAGGAAATAATCATCTTGTTCTATTAATGTTCAGCCCAAACAGCACCATCGTCAGCTGGTCCGAACAGCTCAGGTTCTGTGATGTGATTGGATCTTCTCTTCTCTCTGCGCTCAGACTCGTCGCTGTCGAGGATGAGCCCCTGCTCCGAGGCCGGGAAACCCTGTAACCCCTGTCTGGACGCGGCCAAGGCGTGCAACCTCAACGAGACGTGTAAACGCCTCCGGTCCGCCTACAACTCCATCTGCAGCAAGGCCACGCCCCCGCAGCCCTCTCTGGCCAATCAGGAGCCGTGTAGCCGGAAAAGATGTCAGAAGGTTGGTGCACAGATCTCTTTTTATCTTTTCGATATTTAGATGTTTTATCTCAGATAGCAGACAGAAGAAGAGTTCAGACGTGCTGCAGGTATTTTCTTCATTTCTTCACATTTGGAGAAATGTTGGAGGAGAACTTGTGATCAGCTGATCAGTCAGACGAGAAGCAGAAGAATCCTTCAGAAACGTTTCAGCTCAGCGTCTTGATCTTTAATATAATTACTGACTTGAACCTTGTTAAGAACAAAACATCACAGACGGTGATACGATGCTCATCTCTTCAGATCTGTCAGTTTTCTGTGTTTGTAATAGATCAAACAAACAAATGGAAACAAGATCATCATCTTTAATATTCAATTTAAAACGATGTTAATAATTCAACAGAAACGCACAAAGTATAAACAGCAGTCAGATTCAGAGATTCAACTTTTTACTCAAGCTGTTAATCTTCCTGTTACAAACCTAGCGCCTACATTACCCACACTGACATCGTTCTTCAAATGTTTTAATGATCTTTTGACCCAATAATCCTGAAAACTCACGTAAAGTGAGTCTTATCTCAAGGAAATTGAATCGAAAGCAACTGGATTTGGTTTTTGTCTTGAAGACGTTTCACCTCTCATCCGAGAGGCTTCATCAGTTCTGCTCCCTTGACTAGGCTGAGACTAGTCCAGAGACTAGTTCTGGACTGAGTCTCAGCCTAGTCAAGGGAGCAGAACTGATGAAGCCTTCGGATGAGAGGTGAAACGTCTTCAAGACAAAAACCAAATCCAGTTGCTTTCGATTCAATTTCCTTGAGATAACTATGACCTGGATGAATGAGAATATTCACAAGAAAGTGAGTCTTGTTTGAGTGAACGTGATCGATCAGCATCGATCCGTCAGGAAACCAGCGTAGTTTCTTCCTCTGTGATCTGACTTCCTGTTCACATCTGATCTGTTTTGGACACAAACGTAGTCAGTAACAGATATAAACGGCTGTAAGTTGCTAAGGAAAGGTCTCATGTCTGAAACATCCAAACACACCCAAACATTGTGTGAGGAAGTGAGGATCTGAGCAGGACTGTGAATGTGTAGAAGTTCCTCCACAGAGTTATTATCAGAGAAGGATCTGATCCTCCTCGTCACTGCCGGCTGCTGATTTAAGGTTATTAACGTTTCATTTTCTGCTTCGTCTCTCGCTTCGTCTCTCGCTGTGCTGCTAACTGCTAAATGTGATTTCTCTTCCTCTCCTTCACTCTAACTGATCTTTAGTGGCAGTAATGAAAGTGTGTTCAGGATCTGACCTCAGTGAGCTTCTGATCATTTCTGTCACATAACAGCTGTGATGAGAGACGATTAACCCTGTGTCTCCGTCTGTCTCCGTCTGTCTCTCCGTCTGTGTCCGTCTGTCTCCGTCTGTCTCCGTCTGTCTCCGTCTGTGTCTCTGTGTCTCCGTCTGTGTCTCCGTCTGTCTCCGTCTGTCTCCGTCTGTGTCTCCGTCTGTCTCCGTCTGTGTCTCCGTCTGTGTCTCCGTCTGTCTCCGTCTGTGTCTCCGTCTGTGTCTCCGTCTGTCTCCATCTGTCTCCATCTGTGTCTCCGTCTGTGTCTCCATCTGTCTCCGTCTGTCTCCGTCTGTCTCCGTCTGTGTCCGTCTGTGTCTCCATCTGTGTCTCCGTCTGTCTCCATCTGTGTCTCCGTCTGTGTCTCTGTCTCCGTCTGTGTCTCCGTCTGTCTCCGTCTGTGTCTCCGTCTGTGTCCGTCTGTGTCTCCGTCTGTGTCTCCGTCTGTCTCCATCTGTGTCTCCGTCTGTCTCCGTCTGTCTCCGTCTGTGTCTCCGTCTGTCTCCGTCTGTGTCTCCGTCTGTGTCTCCGTCTGTCTCCGTCTGTGTCTCCGTCTGTGTCTCCGTCTGTCTCCGTCTGTGTCTCCGTCTGTCTCCGTCTGTGTCTCCGTCTGTGTCTCCGTCTGTCTCCGTCTGTCTCAGGCCCTGCGTCAGTTCTTCGAGCGGGTCTCATGGGAGCTGAGCTACCCTCTGCTGTTCTGCTCGTGCCCGGACCAGGCGTGCGCCGAGCGGCGCCGCCGCACCATCGTCCCGTCCTGCTCGCACCAGGAGCGGCACCGACCCAGCTGCCTGGAGCTCCGGCGGACCTGCCGCTCCGACGCTCTCTGCAGGTGAGACGTGTGGCCTTCAGCGGCCAATCAGGTGTGATCGTGACCCGCTGTTCCTGCTCCCTGGAAGACTCGACGTGGCTCGTTTCGGTGATTATAGTCGAAGGGGAGGAGGAACTAATCAGTGAAATCAGCTGCTCGAGTGTTTAATTGGAAAGAAATCTCGCACTCTCTTGGGTCAAAATTGCATGTTTGATTGATAACGACTGGCTTTAAAGGTTAGAGAAGTTTGAAGTGGAGGGAGTGAACGAGCAGTCGCCGCCCTCCTGCCGCGACTGCAGAGGAAGTGTCCTTGAGAAACGAGCGGCGCTGATTGGTCGACTCTCTGTGGGTGAATTCATGTTGAATACAGTGATGGAGGCAGGAAGAGTCTCTGAGGGCTGGAGATCAGGAGCAGGACTGTGTGAAAGATGGTTTCAATAATACACAAACACTGTTCAATGGAAGGCTCACAAATAAATTATCTTCTATTGATTCATATGTGAAGTCAGTTACAAACAGCACGGAGCTGAGTTTCTGTCAAAATATACAGATAACCACAATCGTGATATTTAAAAATTAAATATTGATATCAAGATGATAACATGTGATAATGTGGTGTAAATGTCGCAGTAGGTGGTGTTAATGCAGCTCCACCCTGGTGGCCAGTCGCCAGGAAAACTGGATAAAGAGAAGAAAACACAGTGACAGCAGCTACCACTTCGTATACGTACCAGCTATGTACGTATATGAAGTGGTAGCAGCTAGTTACTAGCTAGCTACCGGCTACTGACGTAGTGCCGCTAAACATCGCAGTGATGTCGTCATCATGAATTTCTTTGGTGACTGTAGTTTGTGCGGTGAGAATCTGATGTCTTGGCAGCTTTACCTCACTTTGTCCTCCCATCTCCTGCTGGTGCCAGATGGATGAAAACCTGATTCTGATCATCTGATTTCATGCTGAATACATCGACAATCTCTCGTGGTTCTGGTCCGCTGGACTTCCAGAGGTCAGCGAGCCACGATGAAACCCAAAGTCCAGAATGAGCGAGCTAGCATGCTGTTTCCTGACTGTGATCAGTGGCTGTCTGGGTTCATGCAGCTGATGCAGCAGGTTGTAAACTGTAGTCTCCCCAGTAAACACACCGACCTCTTCAGCTGCAGAGTCTCATAAACCTCTGGATCAGAAACACAAGAGAGAGAAGAGACGAGCAGAGCTCCATGAGCTCCTCCACTCAGAGGTGGAGGACGGCTGATCTGAGGAAAGCAGAGGGATCCATAATAAATATGAGGATACAGCAAAAAGCTGGTTAGCTTAGCATCGCAGGAGGACAGGATCAGAGGGAAACAGCTCTGTGATCCACAGGCAGCATCTCCACAGCTGACTGACTGTTACAGCTCAAACTGCACAACCACCGACATTTCTTTAGCATGTTCTGAAATGTAAAGATTTGATGTTGATGAAGTCGTTCAGGTCATGATAACGTGTACGTTCTGTATCGTAGGCAGTTGGACTTGTTCAGTAAGATTTGATGATTTTTTTGCCTCGTTTATGATAAAAAGCTGAAACTTTGGATGAGAAACACATTTGAAGTCGTCTCTATTTTCCAACATTTAGAAGATGATTATTGATTTGATGATGCAGATACAAGTCGACTGCGGCCTGACGACAGCAGACAGTTGTTGTCACTCAGGTGGACCGAGCAGGTAGAAGGAGGACAGATCTCAGGACTGTAGAGTGAGCTCTGTGAGTCATCTGCCGATCCCATCGGATCGGTTCTGGTCGCTCACTCGCCTCCCGCTGCACACTCGCAGTGTTTTTGCTCTCACGGTCAGGCTGAGTCTGCAGAACCGTCTGTTTCTGAGCCAACGTCTTCAGTAATTAGCGAGCGAGATGTAAATAATGAGTCTGTCCTCACCTGCTCTCAGTGTCTCAGTGTCATCGTCCCTCTGAGGATTCATCTCACCTGCACAGGACGAGAGTTATTGTGTGTTTCTGTCCGTAATTACACAGAATCACAAACGATTATTTCAGCTGACTTGATTTAAATTATTGTGATCAAAATATCGCAATAACGGCGGTAAAGATGATGTTGACAGCCTTCCGTCACGTCGTCCTCCCGCCTCCTGTCGGTACGAGGCCGATGAAGACTTCAGAATAAACTTGATTCAGATCGTCTGATTTCCAGACTGGGTCGGTTGGTTCTGTCTCAACTCAAAGCTTTATTCAGGTCATAAAACAAACAAAGACTCTGACAGACTTTGGTGACGACACATTTTCAGCCATTACTCAAGAATCCATACGACTGTTACCATAAAATATTTAAACAGTTTCAAATGATGAAGTCGTGACAGCTGATCCAAAAGTTCTCCTGCAGCTCCTGCATCAGTTTGGCCAGAAGAACTTTGTGGTCCTGTTAGACTTTCAAAATAAAGCTTCCTGCAACCACGTCTAATTAATTTACTTTGTTTTTACAAACATTTCTAACCTTTCACTGAGTGACAGATCAGACGACTGATTACATCTGTAATTGTTCCTTTTGTTTTGTTTTTAATTACATGTTGTCTGTCACACTGTCGCTCTGTGTGTGTGTGTGTGTGTGTGTGTGTGTGTGTGTGTGTGTGTGTGTGTGTGTGTGTGTGTGTTGTCCTGTCAGACGTGGACGTGAGGCTCAGCTGGACCTGCAGTTTCTTTTTTAACTCTCCACCAGAATAAATGTTCCTGCAGAACCACAGATCAGTGAAACATCTTGTTCCTTCAGGTTGGACTCTCTCTTCCTCTCTTGTCACAACTCTGCAGCTCTCGTCAGGGTCAGAAAACATCATGGTTTAGATTTAAATACCTGTTCTGGTCTCCACGATCACAGATGTGATGGTTCAACTTCTCCTAAAAAGGAAATGTTGTCACTAAACCGTCTCCGGGTGTCTTCAAAAACATCCAGCGGTCGGCCGTTTCCTCCTCCTCCGGCTGCGACGGGTTTCTGTGGTTTGTAGAAATGTTGTCTGGTCACATTTTATCCCGGAGCTGCAGTCTGGAAGCCAAACAGCCGGAGACATTTAAAGCTGTCTTTGTGGCGACAGAACAGGTCATTTTAACCCAAACCACGAAGTGTTCTGACCCAGACCAAGTGTTCTGAGTCTAAACCTGACCAGAGCATCATCACAGAGCTGCAACCAGACGTGAAGGAGCTGCTGTCGCCACGTCGGCCAGACTTCATCACGGGCAGGTTGTGTCTCTGCTGCTGACTGAGTCGAGTCAGCTTCATGACGACACTGATTAATAGAAACAACAGCTTTTCTGTCTTCAGTTTGAATTATCACGAGATTGTTCTGACTTCAGGGACAGAAGGTAGAAGTTCTGGTCTCAGATCGGACCCAGAAACCTTCGAACGAGTTTGTGGACGCTGTGTGTGTGTGTGTGTGTCCGTCTCAGAACAAAGGAGGTAGAAGAAGAAGAAGAAGAAGAAGAAGAAGAAGAAGAAGAAGAAGAAGAAGAAGAAGAGCTGCCTTTAGACCATCAGCCTCGACTCTTCAGAGGATTCACACACACACACACACACACACACACACACCTGTAACTGAGCCGCCCTGCAGAACCGGCTCTAACGAGCTCTGGCCCAGTTTCCCGCTGAACGCCACACACACTCTGTTCTCTCGCCCTCAGTCAGACAACAATGGCGTCCGCGGCGGCGGCTGGCGGCTTCGCTCCGGTGTCGTGTGCGGAGCATGAATCCTGGTTGATTGGCTGTAAAAAGGAGACCGGAGGAGGCTTTTCATCTTTAGCCTCTATTACCCTCCGATGGAGAGCAGAGAGCTGCATAATCAGCCGGACCGCACCGGTCCTCCGGGTCCCGGCGCCTCGCAGGGAGCCTCGCCTCCCGCTGTGGATGTGAGCGAGGAGGCGGCCGCTCGAGGACGCCGCTGATCGACACGGAGAGTAATTAAATGTGGTCTCTGAGAGTCCTACAGAGCTCTGACGGGTTTGGACCGCCACAAAAAAACCCATTTGCATTTGAAGTGAGAGTCGCCGTCGCACCTTCAATTCACAGAACCGCAGGTGGAACGTTCACTTTGTTCTCGCTGAGTTCTGAACGTTGACACGACCGAAGTGACGCTACGAGAGAATTAGAGATTATAATTAGACGTTAAGAGCGTCTGTGTTTTCACAGGAACCATTAACGGCTTCACTCTGCAGAGGCCGACCCGCTTCACCGCCGGGCCTCGCACTCGCTCCAGTTTAACGGCACCAATTAGAGGACGGCGTCTCAGTCGAGCCTGAACGGTTTCCTTCATCTCACTCCTGCTGGATTTGCGACCGTTTCCGCCTGCTCCCGCGATGAACGCAGTTTAAAGTCGCACAGGATCCAAGATCCTCAACACCAAGAACCGCTTTAATGAGCGTCAACGTAACGAACTTTGACAGTCACAACACGCCGACGCCGGGCTCGTCTCTGTGACCTCAGCGGGGTGATGATGATGATGATGGTTGAGTCACTTCGTGGTCGACTGGTTTCTTCGTTCTGTCTGTTTTAAACGTGTTGATTGTTGTGACGTCGGACGTTGTCGCGCTGAAAGTCTGAACACAACATGAGGGAACAGTCAGATCACACCTGAGCCTCTCTGACACTCAGGTGTGAACGAACAAGCATTCAAATGTCGCTTTCTGTTATCAGTTATTTTATCGGTATCGGCCACGAGACTCAGGTAATCATCGGTTATCGTATCAGCTGCAAAAATCTGTCGGTGTCTTCATCTGAGCTCACTTCCTGTCTGTATAGCAGTTAGCAGTTAGCAGTTAGCACTCCTCTTCTCCTCCTGGTCTGGTCTGTGGTTCGATTCCAGCGCTGGAACCTGAAACTCTCCCTGTTCCCCGAGCAGACTGGACCGCCTGATTGGATGAAGTGGGCTGTGATACCAGAACATTTCATTTCTCCTTCACTGCGTGAGCGGGAGGAGAGACACTGTTGGACTGCAGAGCTAATTAACTCTTCTTATAATAAGAAAATGACTCTGACAGCAGCTGAGAGTCTTTTATCCAGGCGCTGAGAGTCAGACGGGTCTGATGAAGGATCACGGCCGACACTTTTCACAGTAATGAGCCAAGAAACACGACAACGTGCCGGTTAGAGGTGATGAAGAGGAAACGACGCATGTTTCAAAATGTTTTGTACAAAGAGACGCAGCGAGGACGACGATCGGCGCTGGAGACGAGTCGGTGTGAAGCTGAGCAGAACTCAGCAGAACTCAGCAGAACTCCACAGGGAGCTTTCAGTGAGAGGAACAACATCCACATTAACACAGCTGCTCTGTGAACATTAACACCGACTCACACTGATGTGTTCGACGGGCCGATCAGCTGCGATCGATGTGGACGAGCAGAAGAATAAAACCGTCCGCAGACAGAAGCTGGATCCTGACAGAGTCGCTGATTAATCTGAACGTCCTTTAATTATCAGAGATGTTTCTGTGCTCCGCTCTAAACTGCTTCCTCCTGAATTAATAGAAAACTTACACTAAAGTGTTTCAGTTTAACAGCACGTGAGAGAACAGTTATCAGTCAGACGTCTCAGGACCTGCTGTGACTCGAGACGACTCGTTTGTGTTGATAGAATCAGGAGAGTCGAAGCTCTCTAACGATGTACGACGTCACTTTACCTTTGAATTGAGGCGCTGGTCTTTTAACAGGTTCCAGAGGTCCAGTGTGCAGTGAGCGGGTCAGAACCTGCTGTTGATGACGGTCAGCAGGAGAACATCATGTGCATGTTGTTTCCACTGACGAGTCGACAGGAAAACAAGATGTCGCCAACACAAGTGTGAAAAACAGCTGATGATGAGATTCTGTCTGGTTATCGTGCCGACTCGAGGCGTGAGTCCGATTGGATCCAGAACTGATTCTCTGTTGGATGAACAGAAGAGGAGGAACAGTTTCACCTCTTCACTGAGTCCTGATGTCTTTTTATTGTAGAGCATCAGTACTGACCGCTGACTGCTGCTCTGCCTCGTTAACGTTACGTCTCGTGACATCAGAAGTGTTTTTATCCACTCATTGAATAATAGAGATGTTTGCATTGCTGCCTGGTGTGCAGATGAACCTCCGTCGTTAACGGACCGGTTGTGATTTGAGTCACAGAGCTTCAGTGTACGTAACTAAAGTCAAACAAAAGTCATTTAAACTCGAACGACAACGATTTCTTCAACCTGACCAAACTGTGGGATGAAGGTCGACGGACTGTTTGTTTTGGAGTCACCAGAAGCCTCACCTGGTCTGTGAGTGGTTTAATATATGAAGATAAAGGACTAGTCCCCCCAGTAAACAGGAGTCTCCCTGCAGATAGTTTCAGCTCCGTCTCTGGGTCGTGGTGCTGATCCAGCCGGTCCTGCAGGAACCTTAACAACCTCGCCCAGGGTCGCACAGAGAACACACAACTTCACTTCTGATAGACTTGTTGGAGGTTTCCATCAGGACACATCTGGCGGCGGTGCAGATTTATGTGTATCAGCTTCCTGATGACCCCCATCACACGGAGAACACTTCCACTAATGGCAGTGGTATGTATGCAAACACACACGCCGTGCAGCGAGGCGTGCTCGCCTAAACTGCTTTCCCAAAGCCGGCGGCGGCAGCTGAGTGGTGTTTTAAGGCGAGGAAGCCAATCTAGAGACGGCATCGCTCCATTACACGGTCAGTGAGGTGAGGTGGCGCCGTGATGGAAATAGCTGCCTCTTTCCTGGAGGTCACAGAGGACGCCGGCGACGCAACAGGCCTCTCGCTTACTCTCTGCTGGCGTTCACACACAAAAGCTCTCCGTGATTCATCTGGCTTCATCTGAAAGTGTCCGGATGGTTTACAGGAGCGAGCGATGAGCCTCGGAGGGGAAATAAGGCGAGCGAACCCTCCGGAGACGCAGCGGGAAGCGACGGAGGCTGAGGTGTGACCGAAGGCAATCTGTCCTGACGCTGACGGAGAGCAACGACCGGCGGCTCATCAGCTATGCAAATATGTAAATATGCAAATGAGCAGCGCCACTTAGGGACTGTTAATTAAAGAGAACATCAAGACAAAACAAAGCAGCTAATCACCAGACACACACACACACACACACACACACACACACACATTAAATGAAGATGAGAGAACAAAGCTCGTGGAGGTGAACGACGTCTCAACAAACACCTTCACTGGGAACCAAACGCTGTCATTTTTCATATAATTTGCGGCGTAACGACACAATAAATGAGCGCGGAGGTTCTCAGCAGGCCACCGGAGACTAACATTCAGCGAGAGAAGTGACGCTGACGCCAGCAGGAACACATGAACCACAGACGTCGACTTCTTCGTCCACACATTCTTCTTCTCTGTCACAACTGAGCAACATTACCCATGATGCAGCTGGACAGCAGAGAGTTTGAGACTGTGCTTCTGTGCTGGTAGCAGCTACAGATCTGAACTTTCTCCTCCTCACAGCTTCAGAACAGCCTCGTTACTTTAGTTTGATGCATCTGAGCTGAATTATGGATTATTGTTATTTCCCAACATCAGCAGACTGATGTCGACCTATCAGAGCGCATCATCACGCACGGCAGACGCAGCGAGACGAGACAAAGACGTAAAAGCCGTAAGAAGCCGTGAACAGACAGAGAGGGAGGCTGGAATGTGGAGAAAAGGCGTGTTAGTGTCTCGTATCTGCAGAGAGTTTCTGATTTTCTCTCTTTGTTGCTGCTCGGGACGCTTTACAACCCAACATGTGTCTATGTGACGTCCTGGGAATGAGACTCAACAATCAGCTGTCTTTGTGGTGCGTTCAGGAACAGCTGGGACAAATCCTGCTGATTCTACCTTTAACTTTAATAGTCTTTGAGTTATATTAATATGACGTGAGCTTCAGTTAGCTTTGACCACAGATGTCCTTCAGAGGGAGACTTTTTACTCTGAGACTCTGAGGACATGTCAGAGCCTGTACTCGATTACTTTACTGGAGTAAAGAAGCTGTATCAGTACTTTTACTGGAGTAAAGAAGCTGTATCAGTACTTCTACTTTCACCAGATTCTGTTTTCACTGAAGTACCTGAACGTCTCCTGGAGGACTGTTGACTGTGTGACTTGCTCTAAACTGTAGCATCGTGTTCACACTGAGGTCACATCGTGCAGACGTCTGAGCTGCTGATGGAAAGTTGGTATCTGAGAATTCTGGTCTGGTATCTGTTGGCTCATTAGCCTGTTAGCTCGGGACTGTTTTCCCTGCTGCCTGCAGACTTTGGCTGATGCCTCTCAGTGTTAATTATTGTTTACATTTTGATTGATCATCTCTGTTTGTGTTTTGTAAACAATAATGTAGCATCAACACAATGACTCTACGTTACGTAAGAAGCTGCCTCCGGCTTCATGTTCTGGGCGGATAATGAAACGTTGCTCTGCCTCCACTTGATATTTTAGTTAGTGCGGCCTGAAATATATGCAAAGCCAAATATCCAGCGAGCGAACATGCTGGATATATTCAGGTCTGCACGCAGATATAACGAGGCGACGTGACACTCAAACTCCCCGACGCTCCGCTAAGGTGCCGTTTATAAATGTTAAATAATTCTTAATGTTTATTTCATGGTAAAAAACTCAGAAATATATTCAGACAGAGTGAATGTGTGTGTGTTGAGGTGGTGTGTGTGTGTGTGTGTGTGTGTGTGTGTGTGTGTTTGTTTATCCTCGTTAATGCAGACGTGATAATTGAATCAGACTGGAGGGATCCTGAGTGTGTTACACCATGACTGACACGTCGAGGTCACGCAGAGTGATGCCTCGCTGACAGCCGGCCACGCCTCCTCAATACGTGTGTGTGTGTGTGTGTGTGTGTGTGTGTGTGTGTGTGTGTGTGTGTGTGTGTGGCTCTCAGTATGTAGTTCTGCCTGTAACAGACAGTAATAAGACCATTTGGACTCACTCAGCCTCGCTGTAATCTAATTTAAATATTCTTCACTTTCTCCTGCACACACACACACACACACACACACACACACACACACGCGTGTGTGTGTGTGTGTGTGTGTGTGTGTGTGTGTGAGGGAGGAGCTGTGATCTCATAATGTGGATGATTCCTGCGCTTCGGCTCGTCTTCAGATAAACTACGTAGCTTCTAACGTAACCTGAGCTCGTCTCCGTGTCGACTGACTCACGCTATCGTTAGATGTGCTGAGTCAAACGAGTCCAACTTAAATTTGTGGCCTCGTTAGAGAAAGAAACATCCTACTTTCTCATCCTATCGTCACTAAAGATAAGAAAGATCCTCTCTAATCTGTAGAGCACACGAGCTAACGTGGCTGCTGGCTGTGGGAGGTGTCAGCTGACTGGTTGTCCAAACGCTCGTCACCTCTCATCACCTGCTGAGCGCCTGGTGAAACACGACTGATGTTGCCTATCTCCATCTTCAAAGTTTTAAAAGTTGCGACAGCAGCTAATATCCCCACTGATGAAAACACGAGACGCTAATTGATCTTTAAACAACGCTCTTTAATCGTCTGACGAATGAAGGTCAGAGCGACGCCGCAGACGGCAGGAGAGCAGAAGCCTCTGAAACCGCTCCATCAAATCCTGTCTGAGCTCCTCTCGTTCCCCCTCAGGGCTCGTTAAAGATTCATCTCCGCTAATCATCAACCGACGGAGAGACACAGAGAGAGCGCTGTGCTCGCTCCGACCTGAAACAGACTCCACACGCTCATCAGAACCACCACTTTGGACCAAACACCATCAGAACCACCACTTTGGACCAAACACCATCAGAACCACCACTTTGGACCAAACACCATCAGAGCCACCACTTTGGACCAAACACCAGGAACAACCAAACACATTCACACAAGACACCACTCAGAAGTCCAGTTCCATAAAGCACTTAACGAGCTGTTAGCAGCTCCTGTTAAGGTCGGCACACACCGGCTCCGACGTCGGCCGTCTGAAGCGTTCAGAGAGAGTCTCTATTCGGTGTGTTCAGCTGTGTCTGATCCGACTGAACATGTTCAGTCGGACATCTGAGGTTGGACGCCGTCGGATACTCTGATTGGTTGTTAGCTAGCTGTTCAGCGACCATTCTGATTGGCGGTGTGCCAGCGAATCAGCGCGGCGTGTGGGAGGGGCGGCGGAAGTGACGACGGTAAACAAACCACATAAACAGAAACGGCACACAGTTACAAACAACACTTCACCGTTCGTTATTTTGGGGATAAACCAGCGTATGTTTGGAAGCCATGGCTGTGTGGACCGAGGACTTTGAGGAGCAGCTGGCTGCCCTGGTGGAAGAGAGACCACCGTAATACGACATCACGCAAGTAATGCTGAGCTAACACTGTGTGTGCTTTGTTCTGATAAGCTACGGTCCGCACTCCGTTCTGTCATTTCCTGTTTTCATGTTTTGGGTGACTGGCACGAGACTAGCGCCACCCGATGTTTAGGAGACTTATTGCAGAACGTATACGCTGCTGTGTAGCCGGGGCGGTGTGTTTCAGTGTGACTGTTCTACCGAACGGATCCGACGGAGTGGTCGGAGAAGGAAGTCGTCGGAGCCGGTGTGTGGGGGCCTTTAGCAGCTCCTGTTAGCCGCTCCTGTTAGCAGCTCCTGTTAGCAGCTCCTGTTAGCAGCTCCTGTTAGCAGCGGAGCTACAGGTGAACGTCCTGCAGCTGAAGGAGCGTCTCAGACTGGGCTGGATGTTTAGCAGTGATGGACGTGTGATGCTCTCAGGATCTCATTAGGACTGTGTGAAAGCTTCAGCATATCTTCAGGTTAAACTGCTGCATTTAAAACATTTTCCAAATAACTTTGGAGACAGTTTGAGTAAATAATGACAAGATTCCAGCGAGCGAACTGTAGAAAAGTGAAACAGCTCATCTTGTTTAGCATTAAAACTTTGACGCCTCTGAATTTCTGCCTTCTCCTCACATTTCTGTCAGTAATCGGTCCAGAGATGACGATAAGCTCGTCTTCCTGTGTCAAACAGTATAAACAGACGTGGTGTCCAGAGAAAAACAGAAGATAGAAAACAGAAGTGACCATAAAAAACAACACAAGCAGCAAAAACACGGCAACAAAACACAAAATATAAAAATGTGAGGAGACGACACAGATCAGCTTCAAGCTGTGAGAGCGGTGGATGTATCGGCTGTAGGATGTAAACTTGGTGACATTGTCCTTTAAAAACATTCATACGTGTCTCCTCATGTGTCTGAAATAAACGGCTGACAAACACACACACACACACACACACACACACACACACACACACACACACACACACACACACACACACACACAAACAGCTCCACAGTCGACTCTTCAGCATCTGAGTCACTCTCTCACACTGCAATCTGCCCTGACAAGCCAAGGATGAAGGTGTCACTGTGTGTGTGTGTGTGTGTGTGTGTGTGTGTGTGTGTGTGTAGTGTGTGTGTGTGTGTGTCCTGTAGAGAAACAGAGAGCAGTGTGTGTTTGTCAGTGTGGATGATGTTTGTGTCTTTTGTCTCGAGCTGACATCGGTGGCAGGATTACTAAAGCAGACCAACACCCAACACCACACACAGACACACACACACACACACACACACACATGCACGCACACACGCACGCACGCACACACACACTGACCTCTGTGTGAAAGTCAAATGTGCAGCACTCAGACCTGTCAGGCTGCATCATCCTCTGCAGACGACAGACAAGCAAACACAAACACGTTCACATGTGAGCGAGGTGTGTCTGTGTCGAGCACACACACACACACACACACACACACACACACACACACACACACACACACACACACACACACACACACACACACAGTTGGACAGTGGTATCACACAGCGTTTGGACGCACGTTTGTGTCGCCCTGCTGCTCCGACTGTACGACATCTGCAACACAACACTCATCAGGACGAGGAGGAGACTAGGAGGAGAGAGACGAGGAGGAGAGAGACGAGAGAGACGAGGAGGAGAGAGACGAGAGAGACGAGGAGGAGAGAGACGAGAGAGACTAGGAGGAGAGAGACGAGGGAGAGAGACTAGGAGGAGAGAGACGAGAGAGACGAGGAGGAGAGAGACCAGGGAGAGAGACTAGGAGGAGAGAGACGAGGAGGAGAGAGACCAGGGAGAGAGACTAGGAGGAGAGAGACTAGGAGGAGAGAGACGAGGGAGAGAGACTAGGAGGAGAGAGACGAGAGAGACGAGGAGGAGAGAGACGAGAGAGACGAGGGAGAGAGACTAGGAGTCTCGGGACTTAACGAGGAGCGAGAGACAAAGCGGCGATGCTGGAGCAGATCTGGGACAGGCGGCAGATTAAGCTCAGGAGCTGTGCAGTTATTGCCTGTGACAGTCGCTCGTGCATTAACATATGCATGATGAGGATGCTGCAGGACACGAGGACGGAAACACAGATAATCTCCACAACGACTGTGTGAATCAGACGTCTCCTCTCCACCAGGATCCTCGGCTTTCTGAGCATCTGCTCGAGATCTGTCACCAACAGTTATGTGATGTGTGTGAGTTTGTGTCTGAAGTTTATAATTTCTATCATCATGATGGAGTCAGACAGTGAACAGATGCTGAAGCTGCTGACGAATCAGAGCTGCTGCTCAGAAAACACGACAACACACCGTTAAAGAAACTGTAAATTAACGGTAATATTCAGGCAGCAAGAGCACCGAGAAATCCTGTACAATAACCTTTAACTTTACACGAGATCTTTAATGTTAAATACAGGATATTAACAAACCCTGAATATGGTCAAACACTGCTGTTGTGTTGTGCTGTTATGTGAGAGAGCTTGTGTATTTAATTGATATTTAATGTAATAAAATGAAAAAAACAAACTTTTATGTGTCTTATGTGTTTTTAAATAATGTTACGTTAATTCACAGTGTTATTTTACATTAGATATTTACATTCACAGTCTAATGTTTCTTATTTTATGGATTTTGTGTGTGTGTGTCTAATAAATACAGAAGAAATCTATAGAATTAACAGTAAAAATGACAAATTCTGCGACAGTGAAGTCTCAGTTACGTCTGTAAAGGTCATGAAGTCAAAAGTTTATTTTAAATATTTCCATCGATGCATCGCTCGACTTTATTCATGTGTGACGGACGTGATGTCGTCGTGTCTCTGCAGGTCTCGACTCGCTGACTTCCACATGAACTGCCAGGTGACGTCTCACACCGTCACCAGCTGCCCGTACGACAACTACCACGGCTGCCTCATGTCCTACGTCGGCCTGCTCGGTAACTTTCACCATCAGCTTCTCTACCAACATCTGTACATGTTCCTGATGTTAAGCTCCCATGAATGGAAGAATTTCACATTAAAAGTCTTGCAGTCTTCTGTTGAACAAACATGAAGTGTTTGGTTGGTCGTTGAACTCCATGCTAACTGTTATATTAGAGGCAGGACGACCTTTTTATCTTTTTATTCCTGGAGAGTAAACTTTGATTTGAAAACTCTCTTTTATTCAGACTTCACAGTTCGACAGAGACGTGTGACTCAGGTCCTCCAAATCATCCAGTGATTCAATTCCCAATTTACAGAAATCCTCTTTACCTTTTCCTCCGGGATAATCCCTAATTCTGATTCCTCTCTCTGTCTCTCTCTCTGTCTGTCTGTCTGTCTGTCTCTCTGTCTGTCTGTCTGTCTCTCTGTCTGTCTGTCTGTCTCCCTGTCTCCCTGTCTGTCTCTCTATCTGTCTGTCTCCTTGTCTCTCTGTCTCTCTCTCTGTCTGTCTGTCTGTCTCTCTGTCTGTCTCTCTGTCTGTCTGTCTCCCTGTCTGTCTCTCTATCTGTCTCTCTCCTTGTCTGTCTGTCTCTCTCTCTGTCTCTCTGTCTCTCTGTCTCTCTGTCTCTCTCTCCCTGTCTCTCTGTCTGTCTCTCTGCCTGTCTGTCTGTCTGTCTCTCTCCCTGTCTGTCTCTCTCTCTCTGTCTCTCTGCCTGTCTGTCTCTCTGCCTGTCTCTCTCCCTGTCTGTCTCTCTCCCTGTCTCTCTCTCTCTCCCTGTCTCTCTGTCTGTCTGTCTCTCTGTCTGTCTGTCTCTCTCCCTGTCTGTCTCTCTCTCTCCCTGTCTGTCTGTCTGTCTGTCTCTCTGTCTGTCTGTCTCTCTCTCTCCCTGTCTGTCTCTCTCCCTGTCTGTCTCTCTGCCTGTCTGTCTCTCAGGCTCGGATGTGACCCCTAACTACAGCGACAGCTCTCCGTCCAACATCACCATCAGCCTGTGGTGCAGCTGCAGGGCTGCCGGCGGTCAGGAGGCCGAGTGTGAGGCCTTCCACCGGGACTTCACCCACAACACCTGCCTCAGTGAGTCCAGCCTCCGTCCTCCCTCTCATCAGGACCAGACACGGAGGCAGATTTTAATAAATCCCTCAGAGTCGGGGCTTATCAGCCGTCTTTACTTTATCAGTTAATCTGCAGATTATTTTCTTAATAGATTAATCACAATGTCCATTTTAACTGTGAAGGGAACAAAGACAATCCTCCAGACAGAGACAAGAGGAAGATGTTCACATTCATGATGACTCGATTAACTGATCAATTAATAGAAATATCAAACTAATCACCAGAATAAAAGTGAACCGAACGTCTCTTTATGCTTCTCTTGTCACAATGTTGCCTCGTGTGATCCGGGTCAGAAAACATCAAGGTTTGGATGAAAGTACCTGGTTTGGTCGCCACGGTGACGGATGGAGATGTTTCACACAGCTGACAAACACGTAACGTGATACGACACGACGCAACAGCTGTGGATCTGCGGTTTGTACAAACATGATATCCTGGAGACGGGCTGCACAGATTCATGGAGATATTTTATTTGTGTGTACAAAGCGGGTCGGATAGCTGAGAGGAAAGGTCGGGAGGAGGAGGAGGACTGTGAGTGAGGCGGCGTGTTGAAGATCCCCCGATACCTTCTTTAAATAACAGCGACCCGGCTCCAACATCACCTCTGCACCTCCTCCATCAGACGCACCGCCGCTCCTCCTCTGGCTTAATGTCCACATGTACATGCAGATCCACGAGCCGAGTGGCCCGCGGCGAAGACGAGCCGCGTCAATATACTGTATAATCACGCCGCGTGTTATCATGTATTAAACATCATCGGCATCAGACCGCAGAGAGTGTGTACGATCGGGCCGAGCAGGTCAGAGAGATTCACTCTGATTTCTACGCTTCGTATACGAAGCGTAGAAATCAGAGTGTATCTCTCTGACCTGCTCGGACCGATCGTACACAGTCTAAACAAACTGTTTAATGATTTAAACAGTTTGTTTAGGCACAAGTTTGAGGTTAAAGGAACCACTTCACTGTTCATCACATCTTCACTAAATATTTGATTCGTAGACCACATGGTGTCAGCTGGCAGCGCTGCAGCTAACCGCTAACACGCCGCCACGGATGTGAGTAAAGTAAAGTAAAGTGAAGGACTGGATATCAGATGAATCTTTAACTGCGTTTACTGTGTTTTGGCCCTGTGTAGAGAGGAGAGAGAGAGTCTGTAGCTATAACTGAAAGAAGCGTACAAAAATAACCATTTCATTTATTAATATCATGGTGATCAGAACGTGCAGTCGGCTAACTTCCTGTTTCCTGCTGACTTGAAAACAGTTGAACTCTTCTAGACTTTCCAAACGTTATCTGACCGAATGGATCGGATCGTGACCGTGAACGATGGTTGTGACTCTTCAATCACAATGTGTGTTTTTTTAAAATAAGCAGTTATTGCTGATAAACTCAACATGTCCTCAGTCAGTTACAGAATGCAGTATTTCTCTTTGAAAGGTCACATATATTTTACTCACATCCAAACAGAAAGCACAGACAGAAACACTCGTGTTACCTGGAGAACTGAGGGAAACAGGTTTTACAGCTTTGATGCAACAGCAACCTTCAGTCGGTCTCGGAGCCATTCGAAGCTCCTCGGAGGGAGAAGCAGCCTTCGCCTCGTGCTGAGTGGTCTGAATCACACGATTGTTCATCAATCATTCACCAAACGCATCAGAGTGGATTCAGAGTAACCCTGTCAGGGATGTCTGACGACCACAGCGACGTATTTCTGTTGCGTGTTGAGCTAAAAGGTTTGTATGTTTGTCGACCTTGCTGCCGTGGTCTTACTCTTTATTCTCCAGATCTCCATTAGCCTCTGGGAAGTGGACACTCGTTCCCCTGGAGTCCAGAGTGATTGTTTGTTTGTTTGTTGAGTTTCTGACCTTTTTAAAGGTTTATTCTGGTACCTGTCCGAGGCCAGTGGACCGCTGAATGTGCTGCTGATATAAAGGAACCTGAAAGCACTTGAACTCACTTTGTACCGACTGATGTGGATGAGAGAGCCGAGCTGGAGGTGATCTCCATTACACTCCTCACCAGCTTTGAGATAACGTGAGGAGCTCGGACATCCTTTTGCATCGGAAAGAGCCAGTTGAGGTGATCAGGAACATCCTCAGAAACAGCTCAGGGATGACTCAAGGAACGGGACAAAGAGCTCAAGACACCTGGTGTGAAGTCCTGAAACAAATCTGTTCCATGTTTTGATCCAAACAGAACCTCTGGGAGTCTCCTGTGGTGTCGGCGGTGGAACCCTTCAGTTCTTCTGAAGTGGGGCCTCTGTGGATCAGACTTGTTCCCATGGATGCTCTATCAGATTGGGATTTGGGGAACTTGGAGTTCAGGTCAACATCTTGAGCTCTTTGTCACCTTTTGTGAGCCATTCCTGAGCAGCTTCTGTGGTGTGTGGAAGCTTCTGGAGAGAGGGACGTCTGGATCACCTTGTGTGAGCCATCGCGATTCGACTCTGGATGAGCGGGAGAAGATGGATGGACGGACGGATGGACTTGAAACCACAAAAACAGCTTTTCAACATTGTATTGTCAGGATACATTCATCAGATGTGACCAGTTGTCGCGTGTAAAGCCGAAACAGTCAAGTTTCCATTGTCACCAAAACGTCTTCTACTTTCAGACCTTCAGGAAGCTTCATCCTGAAAAGTTTTCGGTAACTTCGCCGCTCAGTGCAGGATGGAGTTTAACACATTGACTCTGTGATGTGATGCTGAAGCCTGGATCATTGACGAGCAGATGGAATATGAGTTATTGGTCGTGTCGAACATGCGAGCTCAAAGGCCCAGAGAGCTTTTCAGATTTTTTTGAAAGAACAGCTTTTTTCATTTCTTTGCATCGACACTTCAACTAAATCGTCACCTTGACTTCTTCCCACTGCGTACACAAACTTCCTCTTTAAAAATGATGAGCTAAAGTGATGCATTTTTCATCAATAGCTTTCTAATATGTTTTAATCATACAAACTTCACGCTCACCTTGGCCTCCTCCCATTGAACATTCAACCTCTCATTAATACAACTCAGACTTTCTCTCTTCAAACCCACTTTCATATTCATTTTTTTATTCATCTCCGCCTACAGAAAATAAACTTAAATTACTTTCATAATTCAAGAATTTATGTATCTACATGATGAAAACTATTTCATTTAACATTTTGTGAGCAGCAAAACTTAAACGGGAGAACAAGAACAACTTCTGTACTTCGGGTATGACTGTAAAAATATGTTTTTGTGTATGTTAACTGATTCATATACAGATTGCATTGTCTGTAAATATAAAGACAGGAAGTAAAAACAGTGATGAACAATAATTTAGCTGTCTCTGCTGTTCGTCTCTCATGTTTCCTCTCTGCTCTGCTTTTTTTATTTCCCGTCACAGAAAACGCCATCCAGTCGTTCGGTTACGGTTCGGAGGGAGGAACTCTTCCTGTGACCGAGCCATCATCCACCTTCTTACCTCCCATCCAGCCGCCGATCATCTCCAAACCTGCTCCCTCTCTACACGGCAACGCAATCAAGCCCATGGACAGCGCTTGTATGTTTTCCACCTGTGCGAACCTGCAGGTGGGTTTACTCATGAATCATTTTATCTACCTGACATGGAGAGCTGACAGTCGCCTCATCTCAGGGTCATTCCCTTAAATGTTGATGCTGACCTCACGTATACGGCACAAATGTTTACAGTAATAAATAAGGGACATTTTCCATTGTAGGAGTCATTTTTGACACAGTGGATCGTTGATATCTGACAAAAACAAAAACCCCAAACCAAACAAGGAATCCGTTTATAACACTGTCACACCTGATGTGGTGTCAAGAATCCCATAGTGGAGTTTGTGAACCGTAGCTTCCCCAGTAAACATACCGACCTCTTCGTCCTCCTCTTGGGATCACTCATCCTCCGAAACAGCTCTTTGCTGCATCTCTAGGCCGGGCAGAGTGGACGGGCCCGGCGTCCGCTGGTCTGCTACCCACTGACTTGCGTCTCCGATATAGACGCAAGCCAATCAGAGGCAGAGTAGGGCAAGCAAAGCAGTGGGATCTAAAATAAAAGCCCACATGAAATGTTGTAAGAATGATATGAACTGAACAGACACATTCATAATATCATGCTAACAGACTGAGGCTAAGGCTAGTTAGTTGTTAGCTAGTTAGCAGCACTATTACAGGATTAATGGAAAGATATCAGAGATTTAACTTTTGTTTAAATATTAATAGTTGATATTGGAGATTCCTACTGTTAACTGTAAAATATCACAATGAAGTTTAAAAACAAAATTAGTTAAAAAGGAGAAGAAATATATATATATTTTTTCCATTGTAGGAGTCATTTTTGACACAGTGGATCTTTGATATCTGACAAAAACAATAACCCCAAACCAAACAATGAATCAGTTTATAACACCGTCACACCTGATGTGGTGTTAAAGATCTCATAGTGGAGTTTGTGAAACTGTAGCTTCCCCAGTAAACATACCGACCTCTTCGTCCTCTGTCACGATCTGCGGCTCGCTCCTCTGCTCTCCCTATCATGCTAACAGACTGAGGCTAAGGCTAAAAGGTCCTTGTTGTTTCATTGTATTGCATGTTAGCTAGTTAGCAGCACTATTACAGGATTAATGGATAATGGATATCAGAGATTTAATTTTTGTTTAAATATTAATAGTTGATATTGGAGATTCCTACTGTTAACTGTAAAATATCACAATGAAGTTTAAAAACCAAATTAGTTAAAAAGGAGAAGAATGTACTTTTTTAAAGTATTAAGTTCAGATTTTGCCTCGTTTTGAACATTTCTTTGGTTGAGATAGTGAAACAAAATGAAACTCCTGTCTCTCCGTCTGTTTCCTGGCCTGAAGCCTGAAGACTTCAAACCCTTTTTTCTCAGCGTCTGTGGCTCTTTATTAACTGTCCTGTGTCTTCATGAGGCAGAACTTCAATAAAACGCTGCTGTTTTATCAGTACGAGATAAAGAACGAGCGACAGTCTGCACGTTGGCAGCGGACTGAGCAGGTCGGAGCAGAACAGATTTATGTGGTTTGCTCTTCCTCACCTGCACACACATTAGCCTCATCCTGCCGGCATCCAGCGAAAGTGCAAACCCATCCATTATGTACAGACAGGAGGTGTAAGGCTGGAGGTGAGGGGCCGCTGTAAATTGCTATCCATTATGTAAGATATTTAGAGCATAAATTATAGAACACCTCGACATATAATGAGACCGGATGTAGAGATATTTCACTCAGCTGCTTCACTTTTAGCTCGTGTATACCTCGTTGTGGAGATGAAGTCACCCAGGTAGCTTATATTTATATTTTATTCATACAACTGCTAAAGAAGAAGGGATGCCACATCTCCTGTTGACCAGCTGGTGCTATAGAGTCAGGATGGGGTTAGCTTAGCTTAGCTTAGCAGAAATACTCACCTCAAAGGGAAACAGCTAGCCTGGCGCAGTCTGAAAAGTTCTAAATTCCCCAGGAGAGTCAAATTTAAAGTCTGTTTCATCCTGAACCACAGAATAAAGCTCCACCAAGTGTTGTCTGCTGGTGTGAACCTGATGTGGAAGAGACGGAAAAATAAATGTAGAGCGCAAGAAATACTAATTTTTGGAAGGAAGAATTCCCATTTCTCAGCGAAGGTCTTCAAGGATGTTCGGATGATTACGTATCTGACAGTCCTTGAAGGGAAATAAGTTTGCTGAAGGATTCAGAAAAACAAAGCAACAAAACATTTCTTTTTTAAATTAAAAGGATTTAAGAGAAAAAGAATCGAGAAAACAAAGTGTCTGAAACAGAACCTGTGGATTTCAGTGAGTAATCTGACGAGACCTGGCAACCCGCGGTGATCCAGCTGCTCGGTGGGCGGTGGTGTTTTCAGCGCCGCTGGTTCTGGAAGTGAAGATGTCAAATTAACCACTTTAGGTCGTTTAGGTGTGAAGAGTTGATGAGTTGAAGCTGATTAGATGTGTCGTCTCCGTACTGCCATCAGAAAGGATGAGTAAATGATCCCATTCTGTGTTTTACGTCCTGAACTCTCTCCTGGAGTCAGCGTTGAGACAACAGGTGTGGTTCTTCCCTCGCGGGACGGGTCCAATGTTTTTGTACCATCACTATTGATTGCCGGCAGCCGGTGTCCTCCTGCCCTCCCACAGCTCGTCTCCCGTCTGCTCATTGGGATGCTTCCCTGAACCCGGCCATGCCTCGGGGTCGATGGTGTTTCCCTTCATGTCGAGCCTGCAGACATCCCGGTAGCTCGGGGAGGCCGTCTGGTGCCGCCGGCCCGCTCGATACCCAGCAGGGGGTGTTTGTTGGGATTTGGCGATGTTCCACTGAGCTGACGTGACGGAGCCGGTGCAGGTGTGACGGAGAGCAGATTAATAGATTCTGCTGGAGTGCACTTGAATGAGGACATCCGGGTCGAGCTCCGGCGCTTTAATGCTGAGGTCCAGGTTCCTCCGGGGACAGAAAGATGAAGGAGATAACAGACCTGTGAACCTCCAGCTTTGTTCTCACAGCACAAACACACCATCTGCCACAGTCTGAGGTTACAATTCATGGATTCATTCTTCTGTTATTATTTTTTGTGTTGCTTTTATTTGGGGAGAAAATCTTTCTGATTGTTTTGGAACCTTGATTTTGGCCGTGGAGTTGATGTCTGTAACGTTAGCTCCGTCCTTTGAGCCTATTTTTTGCTATTTTGGGGTGCTTATACCTATAGAAAACTCTCACTTATTACTTTGATACTGAGAGAAAAAGAAATAAGAATAACGATCGTCTTTTTATGATTTGAAAGAAGATAAATCCTCAGGAGGTGACTGACGCTGAACATAAAACCTGTGTATGTACGGAGACACAGCGAGGACGCAGACGTGTCGGTGTGAAGCCGAGTGTGAGCTCAGCAGTTTGTTTACATCAGAGCTCCACAGGGAGCTGCTGCAGAGAGTAACGAGGTCGACGCCTCGACGCTAAATATCCATATTAACACAACTGCTGTGTGAATGTTAACACCGACACGCGCTGATGTGCTCGACGGACCGAGAAGCTGCACCCACAGAAAGACTTCATGAAGATGTGAAACACAGTCAGCAGTCAGATCACACAGACGCTACGTCTGAGAATTCATTAATAACTCCTTTTGTTTCTGCTTTGGTGCCTTTCAAAATAAAAGCCCTACACAAGCCAGCACACTGTGTAACTGCTCATCGTTCCCAGTCAAATAACAAAAACACAGACGAGTCAAAACCTTCTTCATGTTGCAAGCTTGTGAATATTCTCGTTCATCCAGGTCATAGTTATCTCAAGGAAATTGAATCGAATGCACCCGGATTTGGTTTTTGTCTTCAAGACAAAAACCAAATCCAGTTGCATTCGATTCAATTTCCTTGAGACTTCTTCATGTTGCAGCTTTACGTTTGTTCAGCTTGAGTTTTCTGTCCGTCCGTCGCAGCACTGCTGATGCTTCAGGTAGAAAACATCACGGTTTAGCTTCAGATACCTGTTTAGTCTCCATGATCAGAGATGGAGAGGGTTACTGCCTGACTGTGATGTCAGAACGATGTCTGAATGTATTTAAAGAGGAAAATAACATTCACACACTGAGACACACACATGACTCTGAAATAAACATGAACCCATGATAAATGGCCTTCGACTCTCTCCGAGTCTGAACCTGTCATTTCAGAGGAGATGACACTGTGTTACGACGCCTCCTGTCCACAACTCAAACTCCAGACTGAACACACCCAGCGCCGCTCCGTCGGGTCCGGAGCCTGCAGACTGTATCTGTCAGCACTTTGAAAGCTTCTCTACATACCTGGATGTTCATTTCCTGTAGATAATGACGTCCCTCAGCAGCAGAGAGGAAGTTCTGCCTGAAAAGAGACGGACAGGAAGCATAAAGACAGAGATATGATATAAACACAGCGTCCCGCTGGATGATGGACCTCAGCTCGTACATGCGGCTGTGAATCTGTTTTCTGAATCCTATCATTTTCCCCGCAGCACATGAACACAGCGATCATCTGCGAGCCGTGCTGAGCAGCCAGTTTACAGGCAGCAGACCTGCAGAGGCGGCGGTGTCAGCGCAGGTTACTGCGCTAACAGTCAATATGATAATGATTCATCGCCGGCTTTAATGATCGCTACAACAACCTGCTGGATGTGCACATGGATGCATATTTATGCACATGTATATTTCAGAGGGAGCGATAATGATCCGGCGTGGCAGCTTCTCGATCATTTCCCGTCTCTGAAAAGAGTTTTTCTTCCTCCCCGCGAGCGATAACATCTGATTGGCTCTCCCACCCAGGTACCGGGAGGAGATATGCTAATGAAGTGCTGACAAAGAGGCTGATGGAGGACGGAGATAAACGACGCTGTGTGTGTGTCGCTGCTGCTGCTGCTCTGCATTTCAATGACGCTGAAGCTCCTGGAGCTCGTTTGAAGAGTTCGTCCCTCTGAGAGACGATCACAAGACGTCTCCTGGGTCTGAGTCTGAAACCACCTGGATGATGTATAACGATCAGATGAACTCATGTGGTGGCCAGTTTTAATTATTTCAAGCACATTCCTGAGTCAGTACCCAGAAGGCAACGGGCTGAAGAACATGGAAATAAAAAGAATTGTAAACAATAAAAACAGAAAGAAAAGCAATGTGACAAGAACACGCTCGTAACTTATCTCTGTTAGTTTCATCTGCAGAGTAATAAAATATACAAACAATAATTAAGATTGTTATTAAATCTACCTATGAACTGAACATGAGGGTAAATACAATCAAAAACAGGAACAGTTAATAGAAACAAGACGTGAGAAGAAATAATCAAGTGTTAAATTAAAGCGGCAGTTTGTTGATGTTCTGTCAAACACATGTGCACTGAAGTTAGCATGCTAACCAGCTAGCCTCCTAACAGCCTGTAGTTTCAGCTGGAGATGTAAAAGCAGCCAGTTCACTGCTGAGTCTAATAAGTCGACAACATAAACTCATAAATGTGAAGAAAGGAAATATTTTGACTCCTATTTTCATTATAAACAGAAAAATCCAACCGTCCACCGTCTGAACTCAAGTTTCTGTCTCTGACTGAACTCAGATCAGTTTAATCTGCTCGTTAACTCATCGTCAGACTCACTTCATTCAGACTGAGTCAGAGTCACCAGAACAGTTCTGGTTTGTCTCCACAGTCTCCTCTGGTTCGGTCCAAATCAATCCTCAGCTCACAGTAACATGTGAAGATATTCTGTCTCTATACGCTGATGATGTCCGACTCTCTCTCTCTGTCCTCTCCTGCCGTGTCTTCTCGTCCCCGGAGTCATAGTCCTGGTCAGATTTGTAAATCACCTCTGTAGTTTGTCCTCTGTCTTCACGCTGACCTCCGTCTCTCTCAGAGGCTGAGTTCAGTCTGGATGTCTTCAGGCTGCTGAGCTCCAGTCGACCACAACGACTCCCCCTTAATCAGCTGACGGGGCCATTTAGCTTCAAGGCTAACTGAGCTACTTGCTAACGGCAGCTACGTTACTTGTTCCCTTCAGGCTGCGTCGTCTCTGTGGTTTGTTTTCTTCTTTAGCTTCATCCAGCTCCAGCAGTGCAGAGCTGGATGTTTCTGAGGACGAGACGTGAAACAGCGTTCATGGAGAAACTTTTACTCCCGCCGTCCTTCCTGTGAATATTAATGATTTTATTTTACACACGACTCCGCCGCCGCTTGTTTGCTGACAGTTTTTATGGAAAGTGTTTGAAAAAAGCAGGTTCTGTATTATATTAAAGTCGATTAACATTTAAATCAGTTCAGTTTTCTGTTGAATGCAGTAATCTTTAGTTTAATTATTGTAATTATCATAGTCAGCTCCCAAAGCATTCTGGGTAAAATCGACCGACTGAATGTGAAGTTTGGTTCATAACTGATATTTTTACTGAACAGTCATCAGTGTTTGAGTGGCAGGTTAGTTAAAGATCAACATCCTGCAATTATAACGCCAGAGTCACAAAAACTCTCTTTTAATGAGTCCGACTCGTTTGTCCTGACGGCGAGGGGGCGAGCGAGCGAGCGGGCGAGCGAGCGGCGAGGAAACAAAGCTCAACGCCGTAATTGTGTGTTTCTGATACTTTCTCCTAATGAGTGCTTGTTTTACAGGACGGAGGTCAGAAGTGCGTCCCATCGGATGAGTTCGAGTGCGAGGAGGTGAGCACACACACACACACACACACACACACACACACACACACACTCACACACACACACACACACACACACACACACACACACACAGTATCTCCGTGTTCCTCAGTATTTTTGGCATATTTATTTTCCCAGCGAGCGTCTCACACTGATGAGGTTCGAGCACGACAGATTATTACGATCAGCTGACAGCAGAGAGGTCGACCGCGCTCATTTTCATCGTAGACGTTTAACGGTTGTACTGTTTTAAAAGCAATTATATTTCAGAGACTATAATCATCCGTACAGACGATCAGAGAGGCAGAGTTACAACGAGGAAAGTGACAAAAAGCAAAGTGAGACGACGAGAAGCTCATTTGAATCAGACCAGAGTGTGTTCACTTCCTTCAGTTCAAAATAAAAGCATGTGTTTCCTGTCCACAGTTATGAATCACACTGTATATTTCCCACAGCCACTAAATAGTTTAACTACACTGTATTTTATCATCTCTCATAAAGATGTTTTAAACCGAACAGCGACAGTGTTTTGATATATTAATATAAGATGAGGACGCTTATCCCAGCAGGTTCTGGTTCTGACTTCCCGTCACTGACCGACCTCAGCTGTGTCTGTGTTTTATCAGAGACGTCGTCAGGTTTTTATCTTTTATCTTTATTGACCATAAAGAATATTACATCAGGTGAATCGATGCATGATGTTTCCTCAGCTCAGCGTCACAGCACCAGTTTGTAATTAGTCGATATAACTTTCTACATAAACATGAACGTTAAACTTGAGTTTTTATAGTTTTGAAGCTAAAAGTTTTTTAATCAAACCGAAGCAGAAAAACTTTAGCTGGAACTGAAACCGTCTCCTCGTTGTTGTTGCCATCTGCTGCCGCTCGGCGCCACATGTGCTGTGGGTGGACGGGCTGGAGGTCGCCGCTCCCACCGGTCCTGCAGGACCAGCGCTCGACCCGACGTGACCTCGTGATTCTTATAGATTTATTTTCAGTTTCTATTTATCACTCAGTGGATGTTATCGCTCAGAAATACATTAAATATTGTTAAAAATGAATAATGATGAGCTGAGTTTATTCATCTGCAGTTGTCTTCTGTATGTTCTCAGTTATTTATTTGTTGTTTGTCTATAAAATATCAGAAAGCGATATTCAGTTTACTGTCGCAGAGAAAATATTCACATTAAACGTGTTGGGAGACTGGACATCAACCTGTTCCATGTGTCGGACTCAGCTGACTTCCTCCTTTGCGTCAGCCTCTGGGGCTGGTTCCCTCTCAGAGTGAGTCCGGCCCACAGAGCCACACTGGGCTCATTCATGGGAATTACATCAGGTGGAAATGAATCAGAACCGCCTCTTTGGTCCTGGTCTGATCCGAGAGTAGAGGACTCAGAAATGCACCAGTTTGACTTCACAACCTCCAGAAAACAACTGGAAGTGTTTCAGCATCGACAGCGTTTGGATCTGACGCCTGTTCATTAAAAAATAATGACCTCGCTGCTCGATGAGACTCCAGTTTGTTCTGACGCTCAGAATAATGACTCGGTCAGAGTCCAGACTCAGCCGGTTCTGTTTCACACGCTGTTTGTTTCTTTTCCACTAACTTACGTTTTTCTTTCCTTTGTCTTCCTCCTCCTCTCCTCCCTCCTCTCCCTCCTCCTCCTCCACCTCTCCCTCCTCCTCCCACTCTCCTCCCTCCTCCTCCTCCTCCTCCCCCTCCTCCCTCCTCCCTCCTCTCCCTCCTCCTCCTCCACCTCCTCCCTCCTCCTCCTCCTCCTCCTCCTCTCCTCTCTCCTCTCCTCCTCCTCCTCCTCCTCCTCCCTCCTCCCTCCTCCTCCCTCCTCCTCCCACTCCTCCTCCCTCCTCCTCCTCCCCCTCCTCCTCCCCCTCCTCCTCCCCCTCCTCCTCTCCTCTCCCTCCTCCTCCTCACTCTCCTCCCTCCTCCTCCTCCTCCTCTCCTCTCCTCCTCCTCCTCCTCCTCCTCCTCCTCCTCCCTCCTCCTCCGTCCTCCTGCTTCCTCCCCTCTCCTCCTCCTCCTCTTCCTCCTCCTCCTCCTCCTCCTCCTCCCCCTCCTCCTCCTCCTCCTCCTCTCCTCTCCCTCCTCCTCTCCTCTCCCTCCTTCTCCTCCTCCTCTCCCTCCTCCTCCCTCCTCCTCCTCCTCCTCCTCCTCCCTCCTCCTCCTCCTCCTCTCCTCCTCTTCCTCCTCCTCCTCTCCTCTCCTCCTCCTCCTCTCCTCCCTCCTCCTCCTCCTCCTCCTCTCCTCCTCCTCCTCCTCCTCCTCCTCCTCCTCCTCCTCTCTCCTCCTCCTCCTCTTCCTCCTCCTCCTCCTCCCTCCTCCTCTCCTCCTCCTCCTCCCTCCTCCTCCTCTCCTCTTCCTCCTCCTCCTCCTCCTCCCTCCTCCTTCCTCCTCTCCTCTCCTCCTCCTCCTCCTCCTCTCTCCTCCCTCTCCTCCTCTCCCTCCTCCTCCTCTCCTCCTCTCCTCCGCCTCCTCTCCTCCTCCTCTCCTCCTCCCTCCTCCTCTCCTCCTCCCTCCTCTCCTCCTCCTCCTCCTCCTCCTCCTCCTCCTCCTCCTCTCCTCCTCCCTCCTCCTCCTCCTCCTCCTCCTCCTCCTCCTCCTGCTCCTCCTCCTCAGGCTCTGTTGGCTCAGGGGTCCATAGACTCTCAGGACTCTGCCGGGCCGAAGAGCAGCAGCCGGCCCGTCTCTGTGACTGTGTGTGTGTCCGTCCTGCCAACGTTTCTACTCTTCTTCTCATAAACATGAGCCCACACACACACACACACACACATACACACACACACACACACACACACACACACACAGCCTCACAAACAAACAAACAAACACACACACACTCATAAATGGCGAGACCCAGAGAAAGTCACATGACTCGACACCCTCTGCTCCGGGAAAATGTCATCCAGCAGACATCCGATCATCGTCGGCGGCCGCTGGAGGAGGGAAGCTGCTGCAGAGGACGCTCAGATCAGCCGCACGCACACGGACGGACGGCGAGGGAGAGGACGGGACGGGAGACGGAACCGGACTTTGTGTGAGAGACAGACAACAAAGGCGGAGCCAGACGGACCGCCGGGACTCTGGATCACAGCGACTTCACTTCCAATGCTCCGTGTCTGCAGGGCTGTGGGCTTTCTGTTCGGCGCCGGCTCTGACTCACTCCCTCCGGCTCTTTTGGATCCGAGACAGCTGGGCTGAAAACACACACACGGACTCTGGCTGCAGCACAGAACCACACACACACACACACACACACACACACACACACACACACACAGACATGAGAGGGAGACGTCAGGACAGATGGGTCCGATCCTTCCATCACTCCTCTGGACCTCTCGAGTGGCAACAAGTCTATACTGCACACACACACACACACACACACACACACACAGACACACACAGACACACACACACACACACACACACCTTCCTCCTATCAGCGGGCATACAGGGTCCCCTCACGGACACAAACACTCATGCTGTACACCAGTGTGCTTTCTGCGGGTCTTTATCTTAATTTTGTTGTCGACATTCTGTAAAAAAAAAAAAAAAAAAATCTTCATCTAACGTGAAAAAAGTCTCAGCGGGGAGAGAGTGTATATTTCACACGCCGTCAGTGTATAGTTGTGTGAGTGCAAAAGTGTGTGTGTTTGTCTTTCTTTACGTGTGTGTGTCTGTTGGGGAGTGTGTGTGTTTTCTGCGAGGCGTGTGTGTGTGTGTGTGTGTGTGGCAGTAAGAGAGACTGTAAGGATTTAAGTCTTACGAGAAACTGAATACCAACATGTGAAGCTGCTTCACCACCGAACACTTAGCGCTGACATTTAAATACCACGGAGCAGACGGAGCTGATGGAGCTGACGAGCTGTCGGAGCTGACGGAGCTGACGGAGCTGACGAAGCTGACGGAGCTGACTAGCTGACGAAGCTGACGAAGCTGACGGAGCTGACTAGCTGACGAGCTGACTAGCTGACGAGCTGACGGAGCTGACGGAGCTGACGGAGCTGACGAGCTGATGGAGCTGACGAGCTGACGAGCTGACGGAGCTGACGGAGCTGATGGAGCTGACGGAGCTGACGAGCTGACGGAGCTGACGGAGCTGACAGAGCTGACGGAGCTGACGAGCTGATGGAGCTGACGAGCTGACGAGCTGACGGAGCTGACGGAGCTGACGGAGCTGCTGTTTGTGAGAACGGTTTGAAAACCACCCGTCTGGATTCACGGTGGTTTGAATCACCGTGTTCAGAGGGTCGTTTTCGAGCGATAAACTTTGAGTCTGAAGAGCAATTTGCTAGAAATCCAACGTGAGGCCTCACAGAAACATGAAAGAATAGTTTGACTCGTCAGATTACATGTTGTCGGAGCCACAATAGAAGAAATTCAGTGAAAGTGAAAAGAGAAAAAAAGTTGTTCAGAAAACTCTCAGGAGGGAGTCGAACAGTGTTCACAGTTCAGGGTTCAGCTTTGTCACCATTCACAGTCTGATTTCACAGTTTTACATCATTATAGGAGGCAAACTCAGTGAAGTTAGTTAAAGGAACAGTCCCACATTCTTTGGTTTGTGCAGAAGATCAATAATCTCCACTGAGGAGACGAGCTGGCTGCTTCTGTTCCAGAGGACGTGACATCAGGTTTCCTACGAGGAGACTCTGTCCACAGTCTGGACGAAACATGAGGACGATGGTGAAACAAACTGATCCAGGAGCAGCTTCAGTTCATCCTCAGTGCTGTTTAGATTTGTGCTCAGTGCTGTTTCAGATTGAGATTGTTTCATAACAACCCAACCACCAGAACACATGTTAGCTACGTACATTTCTGCCAAACCACAGATACGTTCAAACTAGACGTTTCGTTTAGGTTGAATATGTTTTCCTCTCTTGTCACGACTCTGTGCTGATGTTCTGGTTCGGTTCAGGCACTGAACCACTTGGTTCGGGTCAGAAAACATCATGGTTTGGATTTAAATACCTGTTCTGGTCGCCACAGTCACAGGTGGAGACAGTCCGACTTCCCTGAAACGTCCACAGCTCCTCTTAAAAAACACCATGAATCACAGATGGGAATGTTTTCAGGTGTCCTTGAAAATGTCCAGTGATGTGACTCGAACTCTGGTCCACCTGCTGCTGCCTCAGGTGGCTGATGATCAGACTGGGCTGTTCACAACCAGCCAGAAGTTCCCATTTGCTGAATTAGCGTTTGGTTTAGTTGATCAGTCAGCGTCTTTCAGTCTGAGTCTACTGAGCAGACGAGAGGACGGACAGACGAACTGGAATACAGCTGAACTTCTGTTGGATGAAATCACTCACATGGTCGAAAAAGCAGCTCAAGATCCGTTTGTTTCTGCATTCTTGAAAATTAAATTGTCTTAATTTTTATGTCCTAATGTCCTTCAAGGTGTCCGTAACCAGGACGATGGTTCTGTCCTCCACCTCGTCGTCACAACTAGTTTTGGTTCTGCCTGATAAGTGATGATACCGGCTCAGTTCTTGACGGGTTCTCCTCAAACTGTGACTCAGTCTGGTCCGTCAGGCTCATGTCAGCGTCGGGATCCATTCATGAGCCTGTCGGACTCACTCTGCTGCTGTCCCTCTGTGATGTCATGTGTGATGTCATGTGTGATGTCACGTCCACATCTGACTTGAAGCTAATCAGAATAATCCTGATCCAAACATCTGTAGATGGTATAACTTCACAGTTTGGTGTTCAGTTCCTCGTAACGTTCAAATATTTACATCCTCTTTGCGTCTGTAAATGTGTTAACCTGTGTGTGTGTGTGTGTGTGTGTGTGTGTGTGTGTGTGTGTGTGTGTGTGTGGGTTCTTCAGTGTGTTCTTTACCTCGGGCCTCTGTGGGGTATTTTTTATGTTTCATAGAAGCTACAGGTTGTGGAACAGGAACAAAGGCCTGGTGCCGGTTCAGACGGCCACCAGGCCGGTCGGTGTCTGGAGCGGGTCGTCGCCTCCTGCCCTCCGTCAGCTGGAAGGAGAAGAAGGATCAGTTTCTGTGACTCTGGTGTGGCCTTACTTTGCTGTCCTTTCTTACGTAGTTGAGTGGGAGAATGATGAGTATCGCCCCGCCAGCGGCCGAGAAACAGGATTACAACACGGTGAAGGTCCAAACTGATATTCACGGTCCCTAAAGATAAACCCACGTTTGCTTCTGGTGGCATCATCAGGCTGGAATTTTACATTTTATTCCCAAATTTGTGTTCATATGTGATAAATATAAAAACCTAATGACTAAGCTCATTCATGGTCCCCAGAGAGGAAACCCTTTCCATTCAGGAAACTCCAGAAACTAAAAGTTTGCATCACCTTTGGGCTAATATGTAAAAATGTGAAAACATGATAGCGAATTCTATGTGAATTGTGGGATTTCCATAATATTTGTAGAGATAATCATGTTCCCCAGAGGATGAACTATTCACATTTAGGACCGTTACACCATCCTCAGAATATTTAAATCCCGTCTGGTCTGACAACAACATGTTGGTCCTGAAGGAGGTCGTGGAAGCTTTCCTGATTAACCAAACTACCACGACGTATTATAATGTTGCAGAGGACACCTGAGAAATCAAACATATTTTGTCTTTTTGGCTGTAAATATCAGAAAATCAGATTGAAACTTAAATTAAAAGAAAGGTCTGACAACTTAAACTATCTAACTAATCTTCTCTGAGTTCGTTTAATTCAGAATTTACTTAAAAACACACGTTTGTTTGAAAGAAACAAACCAGCATCATCAGCAAAGAGTCGCATAAACAAATAAAGATTCAGTAATAACGGTCACCAATCGATCCTCAGATAACTTGTGCCAAATCAAAACTCAGTTTAGTTTGTCAGTCGGTCCTGTCGAAGCCATAATGTGATAATAAGCCAAACATTATGATCAACCATCGAGAACCAGAGAACCATCGAGAACCAGAGAACCAGAGAACCAGCGTCCTCAGGCTGAACTTTACATTTTAAATCGGTCTGTATTTGCCGCTGGCGGAGCTTTACACTGTTCGATCCTGTGGAGGGAGAGACGAGTGGACGGGAGGAGGAGGAGGAGGAGGAGGAGAGAGAGAGAGAGAGAGACAGAGAGAGAGAGACAGAGAGAGAGAGAGAGAGAGAGAGAGACAGAGAGAGAGAGAGAGAGAGAGAGAGAGAGAGGTTGTAAATTTGCTGATATATTTGTAACTTTGCCGGCGCTACAGCGGTGTAATGAAATCTGTGTCTGGAGATCTAAATAAAAGTAACATCTGTAACAACAGCTGCGTCTCTTCTGTGTGTGATGTTCACTTCCTCTGACAGCAGCTGAGCGGGCCGCATTCCAACATGATCACCAGGTACAGTTTCTGCTGCACAGAAGAGGGAGGAGAGGAAGTTAAAGGACGATGTTGAGAATGTTTTGGAAAGAAAAACCAAGTGGAGCCTGAAAGTAGTTCTGTCAATCTTCCTCTATAATCCCATTTACCTTTCATTCCTATTTTTTAAATATTCAAACTATATCCGGATATTAAACGGAAAGTTTCTTGCTAAGCAGTAACTCGGTCTGGACACCGAGGAGCCTCACGGTGAGGAGGAGGTGGCGTTGCTTCTGTCAGAGTGATGTTAGCTTGTTGATAGCTGTGAAGCTAACGCTCTGTTAATGTGGTGTTAAGTTAGCTACCAAGCTAATAGCAATCAGAACCCTTGTTAAGCGTTTGTCTCGACACCAGGGACGATACCAAAAACTCACAGTACTCACAGAAAAATAATGGTTCTTCAAATGGTTCTTCAAAAGGCTCTCTGGTTCTTTAAAGAACCGTCACCAACTGAAGAACCTTTTTATATAGGGGATGGTTCTTCACAGACTTTATGTGGTTCTTTAAAGTACTAAAGGTTCTTCATTTTTATTGGAGTTATTTGCTGGCATGTAATAGCATGAAATCAGGGCTGCAACTAACTATTTTCATTAATCGATTAATCTGCAGATTATTTTCTCAATTAAGACCCAGAAATGCAGCAAATTCTTACATTTTACTTTTTTTGCTTAAAAATGACTCAGACGATTATTAAGTCCTGTTATCAGAATAGTTGTCAATACATTTTCTGTTGATCAGCTGATCGTTGTAGCTCCAAACACCTCTGATTGTTTGGGCTGGTTGGCTGACTGATTGTGTGCTTCAAAGAACCTCTTTTAGCAAGAGGTTCGTTGAAGAACCATTCCTGCAAACGGTTCTTTAAAGAACCCCCAAAGGTGCCTCAAAGAACCACTGATGGTGAGGGAGAAAAATAACGGAAATTCTTTGAAATCATCATCAGTGTAACTGGACAATAAAACAAGTAGATCAGGTCAAAGAACACATCAGATAGTCATAAATTCATGCTTGATATTTAATGTATTTATTCATCTGTTGGACATTTTTTGCATTTATTT
Source organism: Lagodon rhomboides (assembly GCA_039737535.1). Classification (NCBI taxonomy): domain Eukaryota; kingdom Metazoa; phylum Chordata; class Actinopteri; order Spariformes; family Sparidae; genus Lagodon; species Lagodon rhomboides. Next base: position 988,533 of record CM077800.1, read on the forward strand.
GTTTCCACGATCAGTCAGCCAACCAGCCCAAACAATCAGAGGAGTTCGGAGCTACAACGATCAGCTGATCAACAGAAAATGTATTGACGACGATTCTGATAACAGGACTTAATAATCGTCTCAGTAATTTTTAAGCAAAAAAAGTAAAATGTAAGAATTTGCTGCATTTCTGGGTCTTAATTGAGAAAATAATCTGCAGGTTAATCGAGTTATTTAGTTGCAGCCCTAATTTCATGCTATTACATGCCAGCAAATAATCCAATAAAAACGAGGAACCTTTAGTCCTTTAAAGAACCACATAAAGTCTGTGAAGAACCATCCCCTATATAAAAAGGTTCTTCAGTTGGTTCTTTAAAGAACCAGAGAGCCTTTTGAAGAACCATTTAAGAACCATTATTCTTCTGTGAGTAGAGACACTGCAGCTCCAACAACAGACGCTAACGGAGCATTTTGTTATTGTGATATCGTTAGATGTCGTTCATCGTAACAACCTTTGCCACACAAGCGCTTCATCCTGGTGTTTCTCAGCTCTACTCTGTCAGGATAAGATGCTGTGAACACGAGGCAGACACATTTATAAAAACACACATCATCATTAGTTAACTTGTTTTAATTTGAGTAAATGTACTTAGTTACTTTCCACAGACGGTGAAGCACTTTGAGTTAATTTATCAGAGACAAGAACGTCCTCCTAGATTTGTCGGATGTGCGTCGTGTGTTTTTGTCAGATTCAGTGTCGTCGTCACTCTGAATCGTCTAACACACCTGGGCGTGAAGTGAGAGCCCCTCCCCCCCGCGAGCGCTCACAGAACTGAGCGAGAGGCTTTTAAATCCCGACCTCTGACTCAACTCGTTTTGTTCCGTATGTTTTCTTTTTTCCCTGCAGAGCGTTGAGTAAGTTGTGATTCATGACGGCTGTGCAGCAGCCAGGAGAGAAGCTGCTGATACTGATGATGATACAGTGTGGTGCTGATTAAAACCTGCACACACACACTCACACACTGACTCACACACACACACACACACACACACACACACACACACACACACACTGACTCACACTCACACAGATTAGTGGAGACGCAGAGAGACAGGCGGGCGGGATGTGTTGACAGGCGGGACTGTTTGTGACAGTCAAAAGGACGATTAAATAAAAAGAATAAAACCGTCTACTGACCGTGTGTGTGTGTGTGTGTGTGTGTGTGTGTGTGTGTGTGTGTGTGTGTCTGCATTTCACGGCTCTTATCTCCGTCTTTCACACAGCTCCGTCACTCTGTCATTCCTTTGCATCTCCTCCTCTTCCCCTCCTCAGCATCGCTCGGCGTTAATCCGAGCACTTATTCTCTCAGTTTGATTCAGACGACACTGATAGCAGGTTGTGTGAAATCTCACTCCATCCATCCATCTCCATTTAGTGCGCTTCCACACCGAATCCCTCTGTCACATCTGCTTCATCCTCCTTTACATCTCCATTTGTGTGATCCATCTGTTTGCACCTTTCCTCATCACGCCGCCTCTCCTGCTGATTGTTCTCTCACGACTCTTCTCTTCTTTAACATTTTCTTCACTCGGGCAGACGGAGAATCACAGAGATTCTGTCTGTAGCTGTTCGTTTCTCGTTAACATCTTCATCTGCATACTGATTGTTGTTCCGGTCTGACATTCACACTCACCAGCAGCGTGATTTTCCCAGACGATAATGTATTTTTGTAGTTAACTGAAGTTAGCATCCTGGTTCCTCTGTGGGATTATTGAACTGTATTTTGGATTATTACAGAAAATAAATTTCTGATCCGTCCAGGTTCTGTTGATCCAGATAATCTCCACAGATGAACGTAAATTAAACGTGTAGCAGTAAGAAGCTAATGTTCGGCTACAAACAGACGACATCACGGTCACATGACTCAAACGTCTCCACCACTAAGAGTCTTACTGCACAATTACTATCCAGGTTTTCTATAAACTGATCAGATTACAAGCTGTAAAGTCAGAGTTAGAACAGTGTGGCACTAAAGTGGGCCTGTAGAGACGGACTAGTGACTAGTGACTAGTTCTACTTTAGTTCTGATCGGCAGTTTATGAGCTGTAGTTTCCCAGTAAACACACCGACCTCTTCAGCCTCCTTCCTGGTCTCCTCCTCTTCCTCTCGGTGTCTCTCGTCCTCTGGAGTCGGTCTTCACTGCCAGAGTGTCTCTGGGCTGCAGCTGCGACGGCTGAAGAGGTCGGTATGTTTACCGGGGAAACGACAGCTCACAATCTGCTGCATCTGTTTGACAAACCAACCGCGAGAAAACCACAAGCAGTGTGATGAAGTTTAACGTCCCCGACAACCTCTGTAGTCTCATTTAGACACTTGTTTGCAGCCTCTGTTTTTAACACACAAAAGAGCGTCATCATTTCAAACGCAGGGTGCATAATATGAAAACATCTTAAGCTTGTGTAAACCACAGACCTTATTTCAGGGTTTCAGACTCATTCCTGCCGAGCTCTACTAAGTATTAAACAAATTCAAATTTGACCTGACGATGGCTCAGGATGAAAAGTCAGAGGATGACCAAAGGGATCCTCCTGTAAACAAGCAGATGAACCTAATTTCATGAGTCATCCTGCTAATATGGCCAGAAATATTGATCAGCGCAGCCCCGACGGTGTTTATCTGGCGAGGAAAGTCTCCAGCATCCCTGTGCAGGAGGCGGAAGGAAAAACCCTCGACAGATGGTCAGTGAACTCTGGTTTTGTCTGTTTTACTTTAGTTCTGATCGGCAGTTTACGAGCTGTAGTTTCCCAGTAAACACACCGACCTCTTCAGCCTCCTTCCTGGCCTCCTCCTCCTCCTCTCGGTGTCTCTCGTCCTCTGGAGCCGGTCTTCATTGAGTGTCTCTGGGCTGCAGCTGCGACGGCCGAAGAGGTCGGTGTGTTTACCGGGGAAACTACAGCTCACAGTCTGCTGCATCAGCTCTGCTGCTGTTTGACGAACCAACTGCGAGAAAACCACAAGCAGTGTGATGCAGTTTAACGTCCCCGACAACCTCTGTAGTCTCATTTATGCCGTTTTTCCACCGACAGTAGCAGCTCGCCTCGCCTCGACTCAGCTCGCCTTTTTTGCGTTCCTGTTACTGAAATCTGGTACCTGGTACCTGCTAAAGTGGAGCTTTTTTAGTATCACCTCCGTATACGTTCCAACCGAGCTGAGCTGATACTTCTGTGTGACGTAAGCTGGCAGCCGGCCTCTGATTGGACAGAGAGCGACGCCACTCTTCTTCTCTTTTCTTTTCTTTTCTTTTCTTTTCTCTTCTTTTCTTTTCTTTTCTTCTCTTTTCTTTTCTTTTCTTTTCTCTTCTTTTCTTTTCTTCTCTTCTCTTTTCTTTTCTTTTCTCTTCTTTTCTTTTCTTTTCTCTTCTTTTCTCTTCTCTTTTCTTTTCTCTTCTTTACTTTTCTTTTCTCTTCTTCCCTTTTCTTTTCTTTTCTCTTCTTTTCTTTTCTTCCTCTTCTTTTCTTTTCTCTTCTTTTCTTTTCCTCTCTTCTTTTCTTTCCTTTTCTTTTCTTTTCTTTTCTTTTCTTTTCTCTTCTTTTCTTTACTTTTCTTTTCTCTTCTTCTCTCTTCTTCTATTTTCTTTTCTTTTCTGTTCTTTTCTCTTCTTCTCTTTTCTTTTCTTTGCTCTTCTTCTCTTTTCTTTTCTCTTCTATTCTTTTCTTTTCTTCTCTTTTCTTTTCTTTTCTCTTCTTTTCTTTTCTTTTCTTTTCTCTTCTTTTCTTTCCTCTTCTTTTCTCTTCTCTTCTCTTCTCTTTTCCTCTTCCTTTCCCTCCTCCTCTCCCCTCCTGCAGCACCGGGCAGGTTGCTGGTGAGCGAGGTGAGACTCTAACTGTGTCGGACGTTTACTGTAATGATTAATGTCAGCTGGGCTCGCAGCGACAGTGTTGCTGCTCCCCCTTGTTTCCGTCAGGACACAGTGGCCACCGAGCGACCGGGGAAGAAGCCATAATCAGCCAGCAGATGAGGTTAGGTGAGTCCGGGCGAGGCTGCAGGGAGGAAGTCTGGGCCGTGGTTAATGAGAGCTGACACACCCGGCGAACGGGCCACCTCCGACCAGAATAATGAAGCTTAAATTAGTGTGAAAACAGAGCCAGTGTTGGTGAAGATCTCCTCTCTGACTCATGTGGTGACTCTGTGAGCCCTGCAGCTCCGATAGCCTTTAGCCTTTACACATTTAACCATGTTTATTTTATCTGTGTGTGTGTGTGTGTGTGTGTGTGTGTGTGTGTGTGTGTGCGGGGTGTGAGGGGATATGACTTTGGTTTCTTTCAGGGACACATTTCAGACTCAAGATCAGTTTATTTTCGATGGCCGGTGCAACTGAGGACAAACAGAGAACCTCCGATGGGTCAGTGGTTATGAGTACAGGTGAATCTCCAGGAAATTAATGTTCATGTCATTTAAAAACATCTAAGTAAGTTTGTTTAAAATGTCCCTCTGCAGCTTCAACGTCTGTCCAGGACCAGAATGATCCATAGATCACTGAAGTTTTATGAGTTTTAACTCGAGAAGTAAAGTTTCCATAGTTCCCAATGTCCCAAATTCCCTTTATCCTATAATCAGGGTCTTTGTTCATAGGCTCCCATGTAAACAGGGTCCTAAGAACCCAAATGAAATATTCTGTGAACACACATCAACCCTGTTGTGTTTGAGTCAGTACCCCCTGACCCGGGAACATCGGACCCTTTGTCATGTTCCCATTAGTTACCATATAAATCCTGGTGAACATCTGACTGCATAGCAAACACTGGTCCAACATTGGTGCTTGAAATAACGTGATCATGGTCCAACGTTCAAGGAAACGTGTTCATCGTAATATCTGATTAACATGTTCAGGGCCTCTGAAGACGACCCGGGTCTCCAGGACACCAAACGGACCATCAGGAGTAGAACCAGGAGGATGAAGACTTGGTAGTTCTGTACATTACACAGAGTCGCCTCCCAGCATGCCGAGCGACTGAGGCGTCTGTGTTAGAAGCATTGTAACGGTATCTATGTAATGTCCGTGACTAAAGGGACACTCTGTCTCTGCTGTCACTATAGCAACAAGTGTGGGGGGTGTAATTATGAAACAGCCAGGAGAGAGGAGGAGGGGGGAGGAGGAGGGGAGGGAGGAGGAGGGAGGAGGGGAGGAGGAGGGGAGGGAGGAGGAGGGGGGAGGAGGAGGAGGAGGAGGGAGGAGGAGGAGGGAGGAGGAGAGGGGGGGAGGTGCTCCGAGATGCAGACGGGATTAAAAAGGAGGCGAGTGACACGGCAGCCAAGGAGAGAGAACATTTAAAGGGCCTCCTTCACTGTTTCTGCCTCATTAATTCTCAGTCCGACGCTTCAGCGTGTCCATCTGTTTCCTCCGTCCTCTGAGCTCAGCACAGTGTGATGTGCCAGTCACAGAGCGGATCAGAACCAGGAGTGCAGATGTGCATGAACAGCAGGTGCAGGAAAAACCTAAACACAGAAATATACATCCACACAAAGAGATGCTGACTGTGAGGTTCTCAGGAGGCTTCTGTCCTGCTGCTGCAGCAGAGACGTGGAGGACCGGTCCAATCAGCACCACACTGAGACCTCTGACCCGGTTCAGCTCAGACGTCAGGGACGGGTTGGAATAAGTCCTGGGAGCTCTTGGACAGGTTCCACCGTCCACAGTGAGACAGTCAGCAACACTTGTTGTTGTTGGCTGGAGGAAGTATTTCAGAAACAGCAGGAATGACTCAGTCGGACCAGAACACAGTAGAACCACACAGACAGATGAAAGAAGGTCGTCTGGAGTTGCTTTTCAGTTCTTTCTGAAAAAAAATGACACCACGAGAGCTGAAGTTGTTTTCAGACGGTGACAACGAGCTGCCAGGTTCTGCATAAAGCTGAGAGAGCTGACAGCGTTCAGAAACCCGACACACTGTTAGAATAAATAGAACCACTGCAGGTCAGAGGCTTCTGGAGGAATCAACACCTGGAGTCTCATCAGGTTCTGTTCTGATCCGACGGGAGCAGAGCTCAGAGATCACCTTCCCTCCTGTTGATCAGCCTGACTGCAGCAGTGATCCAGAGCTGACTTCCACTGTCGGCTGGTTCTGTTCTGTTCTGCTGACTGCTGACTGGAGCTGGAGGGGAAATGGACTTTACTTCATGAACGTGACGTTACAGAGAGGAGACAGAGAACCAGAACCAGAACCAGAGTCTCTGCTGAGTGCTGACTTCACTCAGAGGCTGACCTCTTGGACGTCTTCGTGTTGTGCTCACGTTCGCTATCTTACGGCTGATTGGACAAAAACACTGGTGGATTTCACAACTCATCAAAATAAAGAACAAAGGCTGAGCTGTTTTTCTACATTTTAATGCAGAAATGTCTGTGCTCAGGGTTCCTAACGACCTCTGATGTCATCATCGGGTCAGAACTTCACCTCGCCAACACTTTGATCTGACAGAGCGGGTGACCGCCGACTGCAGGTCCATCGCTGTGTTTCACCTTCGACACTGTGCGTTCGTGTTTCACCAACACGTGGCTGCTGTCGACTCTGTGAAATCGGGAGGGAGGAAGTGAGAGGAGGCAGCGCGGATTAAAAGGTTGGAAATAGCGACTAAACAAGAGGGAGGTGAAGAGAGGTGGAAACACTCCAGAACTCCGAATTACACATCCGAACAGACACGCGCGTCCGCTAACCTGAGCGCGGAAACAACGGGCTGTCAGACACGACGCGCTAATGATCAGAATCAGGAAACACGGTTTGCTTCGCGGAGAGCAAGGCAGCATGGGAGATATTTACTGTACACACACACACACACACACACACACACACACACACACACAGTGTGTGTGTGTGTGTGTGTGTGTGTGTGTGTGTGTGTGTGTGAGAGTGTGAGTGACACGCAGCACTCACACTCAGCCGGTGTGAAATGTGGTGTGGGAGCAGCAACTAAAAATAACATAAATAAATAAATGAGCGCTTTGAAAACACATATAAAATGATAACCGGCGTAGCGACACGTGGAAGGCTCGAGTGTGTGTCGAGCCCGGAGGGGAGACAGGAAGCTGTAATCAGTGCTCGCCGTGGCCGAGGCCGAGGCCGGCGAATCAGTCAGGTGTTAATGAGACAGAGGGATCCTCAGGAGGTGACCCGTGTTAACATGCAGCGCCGGGCCCAGATCCTCCGGCTGAAGGGCAGCAGGAACTGTTAAGTAGCTGTAACACACTGAGGAGAGTTCAGGTCCAATATTTTAACCTGCTGAGTTTCACACATCATTTCTCTTTAAGTCTTTTAACGTGAATCATTTTAAAGTTTGCAGCAGATATTCAAAATTGGTTAAGACCCATAAATATTAATTTTGAATTCGCACCGCTAAATATTTTGTTGGGAGTACTTGATGCAAATTGCCCACAGATTGTAAATACAATAATTCTTTTGGGGAAAATATTTATATTTAAGGCTCAATCAAAAAGGAATTTGAATTTGTTTTTGTTTTTTTAAATAAAGTACGAAGCCAATTTTCTTCTGGAAAAAATAATCGCGACAAATCAAGACAAAGTAGAAATGCATAACAGAAAATGGAAAAAATTAAGTTTTGAGTAAATGTATAATTATAACATTTATTTTTTGTATATATATACATCCCTTTTGTTTTAGGTCCTGCTTGTTTTTTGTTTTTGTTTTTTGTTTTGTTTTTGTTTCTTTTGTCAAGTTAGTTTTGTCAAGTTAGTTTTGTTTTTGTGTACATGGTATGATTTTGTATGTAACTGCCTGTTTCCATTAAATAAAAAAAGGAAAAAAAAAAGTTTGCAGCAGTGATCAGACGGTGGAGCTGCGATGTCACGTTCAGGCCCAAACACCCGCCTGCTCGGTCAGGACCAGGCTTCAGCTGTCAGTCAGGACGTTTCAGCCAAATAACTGAACTTATCAGAAAAATTAACACCTGTCATAAGTTGGTCGTAAACCAGAGTGATGGGTGAACTGAATCTACCTCTTCGATGACACTTGCCCTGCAGGTTGTAGTCTATCCAGAGCCGGCTGCCCAAAGTGGGAACGGCTGCACGACAAACCGGCCCACCAGATGTTTCTACACAAAAAAAGGTGCAATATGTACGAACTTTAGTTGGAAACATTCAAAAATGTACTAAAATGATCAGCAGAAAGTATCATGTTGAAGTGGTATCTACTGAAGCTAGCTCTGACCTGTCTTGGACCAAAGCTCACAGTCTGGACCACTAGCTCCATTGCTACCTGAGCTAACTAGCTAATGGTGGCTACCGTCAGCTGAGCGGACCAATGTGTGTAACAGCAGCACTGTTCGAAAGCCGTCTACGTAGTGAGCATTGATAAATGTGTGTCGCTGGCTGTGATGAGCAGATTACCAGCTGGACTTTCTCCGTTAAACACACTGAACACTCACAGCTGTGTCTCTGGGCTTGAACGACTAGATTTAGAGACGTATAACGGAAGAAGCTGCAGGTAAGGAGGGAGTACCACAGCTGAAGAGGGCGGTGTGTTTACTGGGGAAACTACAGGAAGGCAGAAATAAAGCTGAGGCTGATGTGAAGGTCATCAGTTCTGCAGGTATTTGGTCATAAACAAAAGTATTGGACCTGATGATGGACCTGATGACAGACCTGATGACAGACCTGATGACGGACCTGATGATGGACCTGATGATGGACCTGATGATGGACCTGATGACAGACCTGATGACAGACCTGATGACGGACCTGATGATGGACCTGATGATGGACCTGATGACAGACCTGATGACGGACCTGATGACAGACCTGATGACAGACCTGATGATGGACCTGATGATGGACCTGATGACAGACCTGATGACAGACCTGATGACAGACCTGATGACAGACCTGATGACGGACCTGATGACAGACCTGATGATGGACCTGATGACAGACCTGATGACAGACCTGATGATGGACCTGATGACAGACCTGATGACAGACCTGATGACGGACCTGATGACGGACCTGATGATGTCACAGGATCACCAGAGTCGTTATGATTCATCCTGAGGGGAACATGAACGCCTCATCACACTCCATCACAGAGCTGATGAGATGTTTCAGTCTGAAGGACAAACTGATTTCCTTTCAAATTTTTCATCCTCTCTGAATAAAATCTGCACATATCGGGACGAGATTTTCAGATTTTGCCTTCACAGCACAAACGGAGAGGCAGCCCTGTGTTGTCTGAAGGTAAAAGGTTTGCTGCAGCGACAGATGGTGTCGGAGCGTCTTCATGGCTTTCAGAGAAGCCGAAGAGAAGCCCAACATGTGGAGGGACATCTGGAGGGGAGGACGAACGCTTCATGACAGGCAGCAGTGGGCTTTGTGAGGAATATGGTCTTAATTTGGAGAAGTGTAGGCACTTAGTGAGACTGCTGTCGGGAGGTATTTAACACTATCAGCTGTTTTAGGCACTGACGCATTTCATCATTGTAGATTTTTGGTGTAAATGACCGTTTCTCCTCCCCGTCTGTGAGTTTTCCTTCCTCTCCTGGCCTCGCTCTGCTCTGATCCAGCAGATATGAATCACGTGGGTGACGGATGCTCCTATTCTTTCTTCCAGTGGTACAGATTTAGCCGATACTGGCACCTTTAAACACAGCGACTTATCACAGCGATAACACCACTCAGAGAGCAACAAGCAGCACGCCGAACGTTCAGAGAGGGAACAGAAGCGTCCGTCTGTGGGAATGATGGTAGAAAGAATCACCTGTAAGCAGCACGGAGACGTTCACCGGCCTCACGTCTGCAGCAAACAGGAGGACAGAAATGAAAGACGAGCGCCGCTGGTTCTCACATCGGTGGCTGGGCTCGCAGGCAGAAGTGCAGCCTCAGCCCCCGCAAGACGCAAACTTTCTGCACCCCCCGAATATCGATCGCAGTCAGCGGAGAGAGTCGGTATCGATACAGAGGGGGAAGCATTGGATTTATTACATCCACACACTCGCAGCTCTGATCAATGAGCAGCTGAGGAAGGAAAGCACACACGGCTGAGACTCGCTAACCACAGCCTGCAGCCTCCACAGAAATGAACTCAACGTATGGATTAAAATGCTGCTGGAGGTGGTTCTGCGTTTATCCTCCAACACACCAGAATACACAACGTTCAGCGCTCTTCAGCATCACAGCGACTCGTAACAGTCCGCCGTGCTGAGCGTCCTGAAGACAGTACGGACGTCCTGAATATCACATCAGCTACTCAAATCTTCGATGGGAGAAACACGTCATCACTGAATCTGTGAGTGTCACCTCAGACTCCATCAGGACCGTCTCCGCCGCGACACCGGAGCTGATCGCATCATCGATCAAACATGGCGGCACCAGACGTGATCAGTGAGGACTGCAGGACGTGACAGAAGGTTTGATTCAGCCTGTTTGAAGTTTCATGAACATGTTAAAGTCCTTCATGAGAAGCTGCGTATACGTAGAAGGAGCTCAAATGTTATTGGACCACAGAGAGAAAGTGGGCGGGACAACCACATTAAGACTTTGTTTAATGAATAAAGGTTATTATTATCATTCTGCATTTTAGGTTTATTACAGAGAGAGAGACAGACAGACAGAGAGAGAGACAGACAGACAGACAGACAGAGAGACAGACAGACAGACAGACAGACAGGCAGACAGACAGACAGACAGACAGACAGAGAGACAGACAGAGAGACAGAGAGACAGACAGACAGACAGAGAGACAGAGAGACAGACAGACAGACAGACAGACAGAGAGACAGACAGAGAGACAGACCAGTGGAGGGTTGTGACAGAGAGTTTTCTCTGCTCCTGTTTCAGGAAATGAACAAAGAGAACAATTCCTCTCAGCCACTTTATCTGATCCCACACACACACACACACACACACACACACACACACACACACACACACACACACACACACACACACTACACACACACACACACAAAATGGATTTTTACTAGTTTGACAGGAATCTGTTCCTCCTGCTTTAAATAGCTGATCTCAGAACTGTGTGAGTCAGTTCACAAAATGTGACGTTGTGTTATAAATAAACTGATGAGAACACAAGTCAATGAATCAGTTAGTCACATGACAGAAGATCAATCGGCGGGTGCTCCTGTAAAAACTGTGGTCATTCAGACTTTGTGTTGTCCTCTGAGGAGGAGGAGGAGGAGGATCTGGAGGAGGAGGAGGAGGAGGAGGAGGAGGAGGAGGAGGAGGATCTGGAGGAGGAGGAGGAGGTGGAGGACGAGGAGACGGGGGAGGGTGATAACTGTCTCTCCTCCGGCTTACTCCAGTACAGTACTGGAGTACAACCTTCAGGAACTTCTCCACCAGTTTGTTCTCCAGTGATCTGCTGCTTTGCTTCCTGACGGTTCATCAGCACCAGCTCAGACTGCTGGATGTACGATGGAGGACGGCGTGGGACAGCTTCCTGCGTCGCTCCACAGGGGTCCTTTAAAGGATGAGTCACTGTGACCTCATGAATCAGCGCTCAGATTAAGAAGACTGTGATGAGAATGTAAAAACAGATTTTCACACTTACAGATTCAGAACTGACGTCACGTCATCTGAGATGGGACTCGAACACGAGCTGCTTCTGAAACCAGACGGTTTATTGTCCCACACTCAGTAAAGAAACACGTTCCTCTGTACGATGGAAGGAGATGATCATAAACCTTCATGAAGCTCTGAGGAGGCTCTTCATCAGACGAGGAGAGACACTGAAGCTGAAGCCTCGTCAACAAAATAACCACAAACCAATCAAAGATCAGCTGAGAGCTGCTGTGTGAAACTATAAATATACATGAGAATTATTTGTAAGATATATTTTAATTTGGAACAAAGTATCCTGCACATTTACAATATAGATTACAAAACATTTAATTATAACATCGTAATCATATTTTATAATAAATTGTTTTCACGAGTAATTTACACTCTTTTAGTTAAAACACAGTTTGTTCTCACACGTCTCCTCTGATTTCATATTTTGGAGCATTAAATATTTATTTCAGGTGCGTTTGGTCCGTCATTTATCAGAAAGTTTAATAACTGGCTCGATTTATTTATTTATTTAAATACAACTTGTTTGCATATTAATTGAATTTTTATTTACAAATATCAATAGTGTGAACATTTTACCAGCCATTTCTTTGAAGTGAACACGTTCTTCAGGGAGATGAGTGTAAGAAATGTTCCTGTCTTTGATCGATGTGCTGTAAAGACAAAATCAGGAGGTGTCAGGAGGCCACAGGTGGAGCTTCACCATCTACATGGAGGATACAGAAATGTAGATAAGATGACTTATGATTTACTGTCCCATCTGAAACATCAAAGGGTCGCTGTCCTGGGAAAGACCTGATCAACCTGAACATCAAAGGGTCGTTGTGTTTGATAAGAAAATGATTGATGTCTGTTGTAAATGAAGGGAACCTCCTCTCTGTTCTGTATTTAAGGCGGTAACATGTTGAGACGCTGCCTGTTATTAAAGAGATCTGATTCACACGCTGAAGTCTAAGAAATTCTTCGGAGACTTAGGAGAACTTCCACTTCATGAGTTGACTGAAGGACTCATGAGTAACAGGACCGACACTTTTCTGTCTCACAAAAATTCTCGAGGATCCTGAAACGTCACTGAATTTGTGCCGCCACAGTTTGAACTCTTGCTCCGCCCACAGACGGACATCGTGGCGTTGCTAATAACAACAGACACGCAGATTTAGAGGAACCGACCCGACTCAGATTCTGTTATCTGTTAATGAACTTCATGATTTTAAGTTTCCTCCAGTTTGAACCTCGACCTGCAGGAAGCGTAGCGTCCGGCCTCTCTCGGCTCTCTGAGGACGGTGATGATGACGTTATAAAGATGCCGGCTGGACACTTTCCTCTAATAAGCCCGTCGTTCTCTCCTCACACAGCCCGGTTCTGTCTGTGGACGTCTTAACTCCACAGAGAACGAGGAAGCGTTCCCGCTAACGGCCCGGTTCTATCTGAT
>CM077800.1:1004034-1027100 GCA_039737535.1 Lagodon rhomboides
AGATGGAGGGAGGGAGGAGAGGGAGGAGGAGGAGAGGAGAGGAGAGGACAGGAGGAGAGAGGAGGAGAGGAGAGGGAGGAGAGGGAGGAGAGGAGAGGGAGGAGAGGGAGGAGAGGGAGGAGGAGGGAGGAGGGAGGAGAGGGAGGGTTTGAGTTTGAATCTCTTCCCCGCGGTGAGTTTTTCTGCCTCTGTAAACGTTCAGATTTCAGCGGCTGTGTCTCGGAGGCTTCGAGTCACAACCAGCAGCAAACGTCAGAGACATTAACAGTGTTACTGCGTTTAAAAGGTTAGTTAGCATCCAAGATACTGGAGGAACAAGACAGGAGATCCAGGCAGGAGGAGGAGGAGGAGGAGGAGGAGGAGGAAGGGGATGATGGTGGAGGAGGTGGAGGAGGAGGAGGATGAGGATGATGAGGAGGAGATGAAGAAACAGAATGTGACAGATGCAGTGATGAGCTGGTGAACACATGAGACTCTGAAGATTCAGTCTCATGTCGTCTGAACTCAAAGGGAAATGATTCATCAACAAAGTTCAGTTGGTCAGTTTACAGCTTCACTAACCTGCGTCTGAGTGACATCATGTGATGAGCAGCTGATGGACCTGACGGAGACGCTGAGCTGCTGCAGCTTCTCTGAAACAGGAAGCTGGAAACATTTAAACTTTAATGTGCAGCAGAGAAACATCAGGAAACTGTAAAGTGTGCTGAGAGAAGAGAAGCAGAGAGCAGCAGCAGGTTCACCTCCTCCGTCTGCTCCGTCTCCTCCGTCTCTGGATCTGCTGCTTCAGCTCCTTCACATTTCATTCAGGAGACACTTCAGGGATCAAACCTGCGACGTTACGCGGCTGCAGAGTTCAACAGCAGCAGAGCGACCTCCATTAAGATGCTAACATCCTCTGCTCCTCTGCTGCAGCAGCCTGCAGAGCCTCCACCTGCTGGAACTGGCTCTGCTGAGATTAGCGTGGCTGCTAACGTGATCATGAGGCGCAGAGCTGCTGGCCCGGTTCTGCTCCGCCTGCACACACCGGGGGGGATTTGGGTCCTGCAGCAGGCCTGCTGGGTAAGCAGAGAGCAGCTTGGTGCAGAGCCGGTCTGCCAAACACCAGCGAGCGCCACCATGTGTTGCTGCAGACGGATTCCTCCTGTCAGCGCCGCTCTCGCTGTGGTCCGGTCTGTGCTGTCGGGTCAGCGCCGCTGCAGAGACGCTGAACACGACGACAACAACCGTACGATCGTATCCATGTCAACTCACAGAACATCCAGAACTTTCTCATGTTGAAACTTCTATTCATCCCACAGCTGAACTCCAGATCCTCCTCCAGTTAGGAGTGATGAAGTTCGGCCCACTGAGCTAATTTCAGCACTGATTCTTTGTTCTCAGCCTCACGGAGCGCTGATGGAAACCTGGCAACGTGTTCTGATCCGAATAGTTGCTGCTGAATGTTTACAGTAATCAAATTTGTCACCAGAGCGAACGATCTGTCACGATCAAATCTGCATGTCTCAGTAGCAGAACCAGTTTTCAGTTCACCGTGCAGCTGCAGGTCAGCGGTTCTGTTCAAACAATCACCTGGTTCTGTCCTCCCTCGTCTCAGAGGCTCTGCTATTGGCTCCTCTACAACAAGCCCCTCCCCCTCGCAGCAGAGACCACACAGCTGTTTCACAGGAACTTTATTTACAACATGAAGAAAAGTCCCAAAATCTGAGAACAGAACTTTGTTTTAATGACGTGACGACCCGGATACATCGATCTGACGACACTTTGAGGAGCCGGAGCCGCGTGTTTCATACCAACTATAAACCAACACTGACTGTAAAACCTCAGAATGTAGTTTTAATAATTAAAGTATCTTTACACTGTTGGAGAAGTACTTTCACTGAAACGAAGGATCTGAGTATCTCACAGCTCCACCAGAGTCAAATATCCTGTACTGACCTGTGTGTGTGTGTGTGTGTGTGTGTGTGTGTGTGTGTGTGTGTCCGTGTGTGTGTGTGTGTGTGTGTGTGTGTCCGTGTGTGTGTGTGTGTGTGTGTGTGTGTGTGTGTGTGTGTGCACAGTGAGATAATGACGGCGAACAGCTGAGACTACTGAACAGTTTGTGCTGACCATCTGCAGAGCGGCACCCTGGGAAATTAAGTAAGCAAACACTGTTAATTAGAGGAAGATGTTTCTGAATAAAATCATTTAGTGGTGATGACTGCAAGAGCACGTACTGCAGTACAAGTACTGCAAGAGCACGTACTGCAGTACAAGTACTGCAAGAGCACGTACTGCAGTACAAGTACTGCAAGAGCACGTACTGCAGTACAAGTACTGCAAGAGCACGTACTGCAGTACAAGTACTGCACAGCCCTGTACAAGTACTACACAGCCCTGTACAAGTACTGCACAGCCCTGTACAAGTACTGCACAGCCCTGTACAAGTACTACACAGCCCTGTACAAGTACTGCACAGCCCTGTACAAGTACTGCACAGCCCTGTACAAGTACTGCACAACCTGTACAAGTACTACACAGCCTGTACAAGTACTACACAGCCCTGTACAAGTACTACACAGCCCTGTACAAGTACTGCACAGCCCTGTACAAGTACTGCACAGCCCTGTTAAAGTACTACACGACCCTGTGAAAGTACTACACAGCCCTGTAAAAGTACTACACAGCCCTGTAAAAGTACTACACAACCCTGTAAAAGTACTGCACAGCCCTGTAAAAGTACTACACAGCCCTGTAAAAGTACTGCACAGCCCTGTACAAGTACTACACAGCCCTGTACAAGTACTACACAGCCCTGTAAAAATACTACACAGCCCTGTAAAAATACTACACAACCCTGTACAAGTACTACACAGCCCTGTAAAAATACTACACAACCCTGTAAGTAGTACTACAGGACAAGTCAAAGGCCTGCATATAAAATCAACTTCAGTAGAAGTACACATGTACTCTCAGCTTCACGCAGTAGAAGTACACATGTACTCTCAGTCCGGTTCTCCTGAATGTTCTGGTCATAATGATCAGGCAGAATTAGTTCTGTTCGGTCGGATGTTAAATGCAGACGGTGCAGAAGTAGCTGAGAGGCCTTTGGACCGGGCCGACCGGTACCACCTCAGAACTCACACCTCATTTCTCCGTTAAAAGGTAGAAACGTCCGATTTGAGGCGTCCAGCTCGGTTCTGTCTGCAGCGACGGATGTTTTTAATGACAGCTGGAGACATGTTGGCTTCATCTGTAACGAAAGTGATTCTTGAGTCTCATTCCCGGCCCGTCAGAACCCTGGCGCTGTGGGACTGTTCGACGGGTCGGCCGTCATCCCAAACTTTTTGACAAGCTGGAAATGAGACTCACAAATCGACTTTTCTTTCGTGCTATTTGTAAGAAAAGTGGATTTTTCCTTGGAGGAGTTGAGATGTTCCCGTCTGTCTTCATGGTGTCAGCGCCGTGGTTCTGTACGGAGACAGATATTCTGCAGGAGTCGGATCAGATCCATCTGTGAGGATGTTTTGAACCAAGTGGTTTTGTGCCTAAAGAGTCTTATTCTGGTGACGTGTTGGTATCAGCCAATCAGAGAGGGGCGAGGTCGTGAACCTGAGTCCTTCCTCCTGATGACATCACGCTCTCTGACACCTCCACACACCTGCACGTCTGTTTGTGTGTCCGTGTTTCATGTGTGTGTGTTTTCGGGGGAGAGATGTGACGACTCAGCAGAAAAAAACAGCTGAGAGATGGATGTTGGTCCTGACCCGAGCGTCTCTGTGGACTCACACCGACCCGTTAATACACATTCTGTCCACTCAGGCTGTTTTCTGCCTGACGACGACACGCGGACGGAGGGAGGCGTTTACACACGACACACACTCGTACAAATGTTTTAGTACCCGGCAGACACACTAACACATGCACGGGTCTAACAGCAGCTGTCGGATCAGCGCCGCGTTACACAATCTGAGCTGTGAGCTGTTTGTCGAGCAGCAGCAGCTTTTTAATTGAGACTCTGCCTCCTAGAAATCACATTAATATCCCTCCGATCAGCAGCGTTACCTTCAGGAACATTTCTCTGGATCGAGTTCTGAGTTCTGAATCTCTCGTCTGTCAGATGTGACGCGATGAGTTTCCAGAGTTGTTACGAGCGTCACAAACACTGAAGCTGAAGAGGAAACAATCATCAATAACTAATCATTTTAAATTCTTTGTTAACTTTAGACTCAACTGAACTCTGACTTTCTCTGCGCAGCATCACGTCTGAAGCTCACAGGCACTGTAGTGAAGTACTGACCGACCGATAATTAATCAGTGAAATAAATAATCAACTTATTGATCTCTGATGATAGTAACTTCTGTATCTCTGTGAGCTGAAACATGAGACGACCCGACTGCAGCTGCTTCTCTCCAGAACCATCTAATACGACTGCTTCAGTTTCTGAGGACGTTCCAGCTCCATCCGTCTCCGTCCTCCCTGCGCATGTGTTTGTGTCGTCTTGTGGTTTGTTGCGTTGTGTCGTCTTGTGGTTTGTTGCGTTGTGTCGTCTTGTGGTTTGTTGCGTTGTTTCGTCTTGTGGTTTGTTGCGTTGTGTCGTCTTGTGGTTTGTTGCGTTGCTTCGTCTTGTGGTTTGTTGCGTTGTGTCGTCTTGTGGTTTGTTGCGTTGCTTCGTCTTGTGATTTGTTGCGTCGTGTTGTCTTGTGGTTTGTTGCGTCGTGTCGTCTTGTGGTTTGTCGTGTCGTGTTGTGTTGTGTCAGCTTGTGGTTTGTTGTGTTGTGTTTTGTTGTGTCGTGTCGTCTTCTGGTTTGTTGTGTTGTGATGTGTTGTGTTGTGTCGGCTTGTGGTTTGTTGTGTCGTGTCGTCTTGTGGTTTGTTGTGTTGTGATGTGTTGTGTTGTGTCGGCTTGTGGTTTGTTGTGTTGTGTTGTGTCGTCTTGCGGTTTGTTGTGTTGTGTTGTGTTGTGTCGTGTCGGCTTGTGGTTTGTTGTGTTGTGTTGTGTCGTGTCGGCTTGTGGTTTGTTGTGTTGTGTCGTCTTCTGGTTTCTTGTGTCATATCGGCTTGTGGTTTGTTGTGTTGTGTTGTGTCGTGTCGTGTCGTCTTGTGGTTTGTTGCGTTGTGTCGTCTTGTGGTTTGTTGCGTTGTTTCGTTTTGTGGTTTGTTGCGTTGTTTCATCTTGTGGTTTGTTGCGTCGCATTGTCTTGTGGTTTGTTGCGTTGTGTTGGCTTGTGGTTTGTTGCGTTGCTTCGTCTTGTGGTTTGTTGCGTTGCTTCGTCTTGTGGTTTGTTGCGTTGCTTCGTCTTGTGGTTTGTTGCGTTGTGTCGTCTTGTGATTTGTTGCGTCGTGTCGTCTTGTGGTTTGTTGCGTCGTGTCGTCTTGTGGTTTGTTGTGTTGTGTTGTGTTGTGTCAGCTTGTGGTTTGTTGTGTTGTTGTGTCGTGTCGTCTTGTGGTTTGTTGTGTTGTGTCGTCTTGTGGTTTGTTGTGTTGTGATGTGTTGTGTTGTGTCGGCTTGTGGTTTGTTGTGTCGTGTCATCTTGTGGTTTGTTGTGTTGTGATGTGTTGTGTTGTGTCGGCTTGTGGTTTGTTGTGTTGTGTTGTGTCGTCTTGCGGTTTGTTGTGTTGTGTTGTGTTGTGTCGTGTCGGCTTGTGGTTTGTTGCGTTGCTTCGTCTTGTGGTTTGTTGCGTCGTGTCGTCTTGTGATTTGTTGCGTCGTGTCGTCTTGTGGTTTGTTGCGTCATGTCGTCTTGTGGTTTGTTGTGTTGTGTTGTGTTGTGTCAGCTTGTGGTTTGTTGTGTTGTGTCGTCTTGTGGTTTGTTGTGTTGTGTCGTCTTGTGGTTTGTTGTGTTGTGATGTGTTGTGTTGTGTCGGCTTGTGGTTTGTTGTGTCGTGTCGTCTTGTGGTTTGTTGTGTTGTGATGTGTTGTGTTGTGTCGGCTTGTGGTTTGTTGTGTTGTGTTGTGTCGTCTTGCGGTTTGTTGTGTTGTGTTGTGTTGTGTCGTGTCGGCTTGTGGTTTGTTGTGTTGTGTTGTGTCGTGTCGGCTTGTGGTTTGTTGTGTTGTGTCGTCTTCTGGTTTCTTGTGTCATATCGGCTTGTGGTTTGTTGTGTTGTGTTGTGTCGTGTCGTGTCGTCTTGTGGTTTGTTGCGTTGTGTCGTCTTGTGGTTTGTTGCGTTGTTTCGTCTTGTGGTTTGTTGCGTTGCGTCGTCTTGTGGTTTGTTGCGTTGCTTCGTCTTGTGGTTTGTTGCGTCGCGTTGTCTTGTGGTTTGTTGCGTTGTGTCGTCTTGTGGTTTGTTGCGTTGTTTCGTCTTGTGGTTTGTTGCGTTGTGTCGTCTTGTGGTTTGTTGCTGTTGTGTCGTCTTGTGGTTTGTTGCGTTGTTTTGTCTTGTGGTTTGTTCTGTTGTGTCGTCTTGTGGTTTGTTGCTTGTGTCGTCTTGTGGTTTGTTCTGTTGTGTCGTCTTGTGGTTTGTTGCGTTGTGTTTGTCTTGTGGTTTGTTGTGTTGTGTCGTCTTGTGGTTTGTTGTGTTGTGTCGTCTTGTGGTTTGTTGTGTTGTGTCGTCTTGTGGTTTGTTGTGTTGTGTTGTCTTGTGGTTTGTTGCGTCGTGTCGTCTTGTGGTTTGTTGCGTCGTGTCGTCTTGTGGTTTGTTGTGTTGTGTTGTGTTGTGTCGGCTTGTGGTTTGTTGTGTTGTGTCGTCTTGTGGTTTGTTGTGTTGTGTCGGCTTGTGGTTTGTTGTGTTGTGTTGTGTTGTGTCGTCTTGTGGTTTGTTGTGTTGTGTCGTCTTCTGGTTTGTTGTGTTGTGTCGGCTTGTGGTTTGTTGTGTTGTGATGTGTTGTGTTGTGTCGGCTTGTGGTTTGTTGTGTCGTGTCGTCTTGTGGTTTGTTGTGTTGTGATGTGTTGTGTTGTGTCGGCTTGTGGTTTGTTGTGTTGTGTTGTGTCGTCTTGCGGTTTGTTGTGTTGTGTCGGCTTGTGGTTTGTTGTGTTGTGTTGTGTCGTGTCGTCTTGTGGTTTGTTGTGTTGTGTCGGCTTGTGGTTTGTTGTGTCATATCGGCTTGTGGTTTGTTGTGTCGTGTCGTGTCGTCTTGCGGTTTGTTGTGTCGTGTCGTGTCGGCTTGCGGTTTGTTGTGTTGTGTGTAATGAAACAGTGACCTTTTGTTTGCCGAGCTGTAATTGGCCAAATCAGCAGAGCTTCCCCACGCTCCAACAAACACAATTCACTGGACTCACTATCAGTGATGGTGCGCACACACACACACACACACACACACAGAACTGTATTATCAGCATGTATTGTGCTCAGAAATGTTCTCTGGGGCGACTCGAAGGTCCAGAGCTGCTTTAAACTCTCTGTTTCCATGTGAGTCTGCGGCTGTACTCGTGTTGTGTGTTGTGTGTCGGCGTGTTGTGTTGAACCGATGTGTTTCACATTAACACACTGAGAGAAGGAAGACGTCTCCTGTTCCCTCCGACTGACATCTGACGGCTGAACACAGAACACATTCAGTCGGTCTGAACTTAAAAACAGAGCGAAGAGGAAACGTCTTCATCGTCGGCGTGTTGCTGCGTCACCGTCACACACGGTGAAGCATCATCGACACGTCCAGAACGTCTCTTTAACTCACATTCATCAGTCGGTTGTTTCAGTCGGAGTGTCTTCACACAGACATCGTGCGGTGAAATATCACTTTTGGAATGAGGTCGACTTCTCTGAGCTCTCTCGCTGCGAGCGAAGGCGTCGGCTAATCAGTTTATGCGAAACAGACGTTGCATCAATGTGACTGTCAGCGTGGAGACAACGAGCTCTTCATTTAGAGACGCTTCAGACAAATATAGTGACGTTCTGACGTACAGGTGTGTGACTCAAACATCAGGAGAGCTGCAGGAACCAGGACGAGCTGCAGGAAGCAGCGTTCAGCAGGACGTCTGGTTCAGAGACGATTCATGGTTTGTTCCAAGACGGTGAACATAAAGTGTGTCAGTAAATACGTCGTGTTTGAAAAGAGACGACAGCAGAAAGTCGGTGTCGACGGACAGATAATAACTATAGATAATAACCACATATAGGAACGTTTTCAGGGCTGATACTGATTATTACGAATCAAAGAGACTGAAAACTGATATTCATTTACAATAAAACATGAAACGCTTTGTGTCAAAATGTCAAACAACCCGTGAACTCTTTACTGAAGTTCTGTCCTTAAGTACGACTTTCAGGTACTTCACTTTGTCTTTTCTCTGGTGCTTCTCCTCTACAGTTGCTGAGTGTTAACAGGATATTAGCTGTTGTGTCAGAGGAAGCTGCACAATTTAAAATGAGTTTATTTTATCTGCAATCTGACAGAAAGATCAGTGATGCTGAAGATCGTTCCAGTCTGAGAGGAGAGAGACTCTGTATTCAGCCTCGACCTCGACTTCATACAGACTGTTAACAACTAATGAGCTCTTAAGTTCAAATCAACACTTCACCTGTCAGTTAATGTTTTACTGATGAAAGACACAAGTACAAATACTTCATCACTGTCCTTCAGTCCATGTCTCATGTCTCATGTCTCTGTCCCTGAGTGTCTCTGTGTCTTCTCCTCTCTACATCTGAACACAAACATCTGAACTTTCTCCTCCTCACAGCTTCAGAACAGCCTCGTTACTTTAGTTTGATGCATCTGAGCTGAATTACAGATTATTGTTATTTCCCAGCATCAGCAGACTGATTTTAAAAGACGTAAAAGCCGTAAGAAGCCGTGAACAGACAGAGAGGGAGGCTGGAATGTGGAGAAAAGGCGTGTTAGTGTCTCGTATCTGCAGAGAGTTTCTGATTTTCTCTCTTTGTTGCTGCTCGGGACGCTTTACAACCCAACATGTGTCTATGTGACGTCCTGGGAATGAGACTCAACAATCAGCTGTCTTTGTGGTGCGTTCAGGAACAGCTGGGACAAATCCTGCTGATTCTACCTTTAACTTTAATAGTCTTTGAGTTATATTAATATGACGTGAGCTTCAGTTAGCTTTGACCACAGATGTCCTTCAGAGGGAGACTTTTTACTCTGAGACTCTGAGGACATGTGTCGATCATAGACACAAACACGCCGCTGACATCATGACATCGTCTTCTCACCGTACATGTTTACAGTGTAATGTGTACGGACAGAGTCTTTGAACAGACTTTCCTTTATTACATTTCAGTTTCTCCTCCTCGGTTTCGTCTCCGCCTCAGAAGCGTCCGTGACAACACAAACAGTCCTCGCTGCCACGCTGTGACTCATTAGCGTGCGGCTCTGATGTCACCACACCGAGTTTCCTGCGATGATGCAGCTTTAATGTGTGTTTTCCAGCCTCCTCTTCAAAGAGACGAAGAAGAAAGAAAGAGAGAAAGGCTGTTTTTTTTTGTGCAGCAGCAGCAGCGAAGACGTTTCCTCCCGAGGCTGATCAGAGCCGAGCCCAGCGGAGAGTAATCACATTACACACCTGCTCCACGGCAGAGCTGAGAAGGTTAAAGACAGGGAGGGGAAGTTCAGGTGTATTGATCTGGAACAGAAGGAGGAGGAGGAGAGAGGGAAGTGTTGATGAATCAGCTGAGGAGGAAGCATCCTCACTTCTTGTTTCCTTTCCTCTTCTCTCATTCTGTTTCCTCTCCTTCCCTCCTCTCGTTTCCTCATCTCCCTTCTCCTGTTTGCTTATCGTTTCCTTCTCTTGGCTCCTCTCTCTGGTTTAATTTCCTCCCGTTTCCTGTTTCCTCTCCCGGTGTTTCTCTCCCATCTTCTCGTTTCCTCTCTTGTTGTTTCATTTCCTTATCTCTCATTTCCTCTGGTGTCTCCTCCTCTCTCTTTTTGCTTCCTCTCCTCTCATCCTCATCATATTATCTCCCCTTCCTTCCTTCCTTCCTTCATTATCTTCTCCTTTCCTCATGTCTCCCCTCCTGTTAGTTGTTTACTTATAACTTCCTTCCTCATCTTGTTGGTTTCCTGCTTCCTTTCCTTACTTCTCATTTCCTCTTGTCTCCTCTCCCCTTGTTTCCTCATCAATCCCCTCTGGTCTTTTTTCCCGTTTCTTCTTGTTTACTTCATATCTCGTTTCCTCTTCCTCTCCTCTCATCCTCATCATATAATCTCCCCTTCCTTCCTTCCTTCCTTCCTTCCTTCCTTCGTTCGTTCCTTCCTTCCTTCCTTCATTATCTTCTCCTTTCCTCATGTCTCCCCTCCTGTAGTTGTTTACTTATAACTTCCTTCCTCATCTTGTTTGTTTCCTGCTTCCTTTCCTTACCTCTCATTTCCTCTGGTGTCCTCTCTCATCGTCTCCTCTCCCCTCGTTTCCTCATCAATCCCCTCTGGTCTTTTCTCCCGTTTCTTCTTGTTTACTTCTTATCTCGTTTCCTCTTCGTCTCCTCGGCCTCCTGCTTCCTGTTTCCTCTCTTCCTCGTCAGTTCTCATCCTTCGCTCCCGGCTCTCGTCCTCAGCTGATGGAGGAATTCAGGCTTCAAAAAGATCGTCAACCCTTTACATCTCCACACACACACACACACACACACACACACACACACACACACACACTGCTCTCACACTAATAGGCTGTCGACACACACTCCAGGAAACACACACAGTGTTTATTAAGATGCACAAACACACAGAATAATGAAATTCAACCTGATGAACACAGCCGGCGTTACCATGGAGAGAGAGAGACGAGGGACGGAGCAAATCCTGAGGGAGAGACGAGGAGGAAGTGACAAATCTGCAGGCTGCAGATAAACACAGAGGTGAAGAAGAAGAAGAAGAAGAAGAAGAAGAAGACGAGCGCAGGAAGGAGGGAAGTGTATCGAAGGAGAAAACAGAGAGAGAGACTGAGCCGCCGGATTTACAGCCTCTGATTGGACCTTGACCTGAAGCCTGAGCTGTTAAACCCTGAGCCCAGCAGAACCTCTGAGGACTGGACCCCGGCCCGGAAGTAAAGCCACAACACCGAACCTCACAGCTGGACACACACACACACACACACACACACACACACACACACACGGTTTAATACTGATTTACAATAAGCTTGTTATGATGATGCAGAGCACATTCCCAGAATGCTTTGAGGATGTAAACAGGAAGTAGAATTGGAGTCGAAGGTAGCTCCAAAACTAAAGGGGGGCAGCATAACCGCTAACTGCTGCTCACTGAAGTCTTTGGCCGTAGCTGCCGTTAGCAAGTAGCTCAGTTAGCCTTGAAGCTAAATGGCCCCGTCAGCTGATTAAGGGGGAGTCGTTGTGAAGACGTCCGGACTGAACTCAGCCTCTGAGAGAGACGGAGGTCAGCGTGAAGACGGAGGACAAACTACAGAGGTGATTTACAGCAGCTCTGACCAGGACTATGACTCCGGGGACAGAAGACACGGCAGGAGAGGACAGAGAGAGAGAGTCGGACATCATCAGCGTATAGAGACAGAATATCTTCACATGTTACTGTGAACTGAGGATTGATTTGGACCGAACCAGAGGAGACTGTGGAGACAAACCAGAACTGTTCTGGTGACTCTGACTCAGTTCAGTCCAGTTGAATGAAGTGAGTCTGACGATGAGTTAACGAGCAGATTAAACTGATCTGAGTTCAGTCAGAGACAGAAACTTGAGTTCAGACGGTGGACGGTTGGATTTTTCTGTTTATAATGAAAATAGGAGTCAGAATATTTCCTTTCTTCACATTTATGAGATTATGTTGTCGACTTATTAGACTCAGAAGTGAACTGGCTGCTTTTACATCTCCAGCTGAAACTATGAGGCTGATAGGAGGCTAGCTGGTTAGCATGCTAACTTCAGCAGACACCTCCTCAGAACTAGACTCTACTCCTCTACGTTTACATTTTAGGGCATTTATCAGACTTACAGTAATTCAGACATACATTCATACACTGATGGCTTCCATGCAAGGTGCTGACCAGCACATCAGGAGCAGTTTGGGGTTCAGTATCTTGCCCAAAGACACTTCGACAGACCAGGAGAATCGAACCAACAACCTAACAAAACACTGGCTCTATGAGCCACAGCTGCCCACATCTCGTTTCTCTTCATTGTTCTTGCTTTCATGTGTTTGTGTTCTTGTCACTGGTTTGCTTTTATTTCCATGTTGTTGTGTTTTTGTGAGAATAACAAAAGAGACCCTGCTGTTAGAAGCTGGAATTATCCGATTAATGTTATTATTTACTCATGAACATTATGAGCGTGTTGGCTGATAATGCGTCTCACACAGTGAACAGGTGACATGTTTACTCTCACGCTGCAGACGAACACGAACACGAGACATGTTTCACTCTGTTCTGCAGTTTGTTGTTATCAGAATACACTCTGGTAGATTTGCCTGATTTAACGCAGTAATACAGCTGCTGCGGTGCCAATATTACAGCAGTCTGCTCAACACACACTCCCCGTAATCCCCTTTAAATGACAGCCAACACTAATATCCCCGCCACAGAAGGGTTTTCATTTTTACAGCGACGTGTGAAATTATTACTTTTCAAATTGGTGCAATAAAACAAAACAAAACAAAACAAAACACACAAGACGGACTGAGACGCTGTCGGAGCACACGGACGTCACCGAGGCAGACAGTTCATGAGAGGGTGAAGGTGACGGAGAGGGTGAAGGTGACGGAGAGGGTGAAGGTGACGGAGGCGACGAGCTCAGAGCGTCTGTTCCTGTGAGCTCACGTCGAGGTGGTGGGAGTCCGGAGTCTCGTTGGATGGAGGTTCAGGCTGCGTGTTTTTCGGAGCCGACCTTCAGAGTATTACCGTCCTTTTCTTTAAGACGAGCAGAAAACACCAGGACCAGTTTGCTGATGTCATGGTAGCGAACTAGCTCGCTTACTTTACGTTCTTATTGTATTGCTGCCGTTAGCAAGTAGCTCAGTTAGCCTTGAAGCTAAATGGCCCCGTCAGCTGACTGGAGTCCGCCTGGAGAGCGACCGCTGATTAAGGCTCAGCAGCCTCCAAGTGAAGACGTCCGGACTGAACTCAGCCTCTGAGAGAGACGGAGGACAAACTACAGAGGTGATTTACAGATCTGACCAGGACTATGACTCCGGGACGAGAAGACACGTCAGGAGAGGACAGAGAGAGAGAGTCGGACATCATCAGCGTAGAGACAGAATATCTTCACATGTTGCTGTGAGCTGAGGGTTGATTTGGACCGAACCAGAGGAGACTGTGGAGACAAACCAGAACTGTTCTGGTGACTCTGACTCAGTCTGAATGAAGTGAGTCTGACGATGAGTTAACGAGGCACTCGGTACCGGTCCACTTATATCAGTGGGTAGAAGCACGGGCTGCTAACGTTAGCCATCCATGTTTTTCTTCCTCCATCAGATAGATGGTGACTGTGGTAACATCAGAACCACCACAGCTGAAGACGGCGTTTTGAAAGTCCAGTCGCATCGTGCGACGGTCCTGAAGGGTCGTTCCATTTCAGAGGGGAGATTTCAACCCTGTGACTCTGCTCTGAGGGGCAAACACTGGAAATGGGATGGAGCCAAAAGACTCTTCAGGGAACCAATACTTGAATCTCAGTTCCTGGTATCAAACCCTCTTCGTCAGCGGTTAAACTCGGGCCAGTCGAAGGCTTTAATGTGAGCAGTTAATGTTTCCAAGGTTGCACCAAAGCGGTACGTCACGTTCACGGCAGCAGCAGCAGGTCGACGGGTCCGAGGTGGAGTTATTACAGCCGATCAGCTGATCGCAGTTTGAGTCACAGCAGTATTAGTAAGGAGACGTTTCCAGCTGACTGAGGCGACCAACCCTGATGTTAAATACTAACCAAGAGGTTTTAGTGCCTGAACTTAACCAGAGCATCAACAAACATCATCATCTGCGGTGTTGAACACGTATTCTGGCCGACGGGTCGGTGAAACTCGTTCCCAGGAGCTTTTCAGCTTCCTGTTTTCGGGCGACGGATTGACTCGAGTCTTTTGTCTCCATCACGACGCTGTCACAGTGTTATTGTACAGAGCCGAGTCCCTTTGTCGCCTCGCCTCGCCTCGCCTCGCGCTGTTGTCCTGCTAATCTCCTCCTGTTGGCCGACAGAGCTACAGGTGCGCCTCGACAAAAACACCGAGCGGCGGCGTCGAGCACATGTGGTTCACTGAGCTCCAGCACACAACCTGCTGCTGATGTTCAGACCGGCTTGTGCTGGTGGGAAGCCAAGACTCCACCTGAGCCAAGCGGCGCTGCCAGAGCGAGACACAGAGCTGTGTGTGTGTGTGTGTGTGTGTGTGTGTGTGTGTGTGTGTGTTCATGCATACAGCAGTGTGTGTAAAGCTTGTGGTCGACAAAAGAGGCTGAGCAGAGACCGCCGACTGTGTAAAATATGGACGGAGCTTTAATACTGAGGAGACTCGTCCACCGTCCTGCAGGGGGCGACTCCACTGGTTCCAAAAACAGCTCTGATTGTATGTAAGCTTATGGGAAAATGAGCCGACTACAGTTTCCAGATGAGTTTATGGTCTCAGTTTCAGTCTCAGCTGGTCTCAGAGTAAATGTACGGAGTTACGTTCCAGCGCTGCAGGACCGCGGCGGCCTCGAGTCTGATGAAGACGTCGTTCATGAAGCTGAAAATCAAAATAAACGAGCTTCATCTCTCGTTGTTTTATTGCATCAGAGGATTTAAGTCGGAGCGTGGAAACAAGCGGCGACTCTCGTCGAGCTCGCAGCGTTTTTCATATGAAGCGCCGAAGCATCGCCGCCACCCCGGGTGAGATTAATACTGAGCACAAAGAGACGACACGCAGCCACTTCCTACAGGACGCGTCCTCCGCCTTCGGCTAAACACACACACACACACACACACACACACACACACACACATTCCTCCACTGTCTTTTATACAACAACCATGACAGAAGAGAGGACAGCTCGCCTCCAGCTACAATCCTGTGAAAACCATTCAATAAACAGCTGAATCTGTGCTCCATTATCGGGCTGCCAGGGGACCACCGGCTGCACCGGCGCTGTTTACATGTTGTAATTTGTCAGCAACATTAACACGAAGCACAATGTGCAATTCAATACGCCGAGAATACAACGAGATCAGCCTGCGAGGACGGGACGAGTGTGAAGGGAGGGACGGATTCATAGGGAGAATTATACACACACACACACACACACACACACACACACACACACACAAGACACACACACACACACACACACACACACACACACACACACACACATGTACACACCATGTGCAGGAACGTGATAAGAAATGCGGGATCATTCATCTGTTTGCTGGAAGTCTCCCTCTTCTTCCCTTTTGACATCCATCTTTTTTTCCTCTCCTTTGCCTCCCATACTCTCCTCTCCTCTCCTCTCTCTCCTCCTCCCTCCTCCCTCCTCCTCTCCTCTCTCTCCCTCTCCTCTCTCTCTCCTCTCTCTCTCTCCTCTCTCTCTCTCTCTCTCCTCTCTCTCCTCTCTCCTCCCTCTCTCCTCTCCTCTCTCTCTCTCTCCTCTCTCCCTCCTCTCTCTCTCTCCTCTCTCTCCTCTCTCCCTCCTCCCTCTCTCCTCTCTCTCTCCTCTCTCTCCTCCCTCTCTCCTCTCTCCCTCCTCCCTCTCTCTCTCTCTCCTCTCTCTCTCTCTCCTCTCTCTCTCTCTCCCTCCTCTCTCTCTCCTCCTCCCTCTCTCTCTCCTCCCTCTCTTCTCTCTCTCCTCTCTCTCCTCTCTCTCCCTCCTCTCTCTCTCCTTCTCCTCCTCTCTCCTCCCTCTCTCCTCCCTCCTCCTCTCTCTCCCTCTCTCTCCTCTCCCTCCTCCCTCTCTCACCTCTCTCCCTCCTCCTCTCTCTCCTTCCTCCTCCTCCCTCCCTCTCTCCTCTTTCTCCCTCCTCCCTCCTCTCCTCTCCTCTCCCTCCTCCCTCTCTCCTCTCTTCTCCTCTCCTCTCTTCTCTCCTCCCTCTCTCTCTCCCTCTCTCTCCTCTCTCCTCTCCTCTCTCCTCCTCTCTCTCTCCTCTCTCCTCTCTTCTCTCCTCTCCCTCCTCCCTCTCTCTCTCTCTCTCTCTTCTCCTCTCTCTCTCTCTCCTCTCCCTCCTCCCTCTCTCTCCTCTCCTCTCCTCCCCTCTCCACCTCTCCTCTCCTCCCTCCTCTCCTGTCCTCTCCTCTCCTCTCCTCTCTCTCTCCTCTCCTCCTCTCTCTCTCCCTCCTCCCTCCCTCCTCTCTCCTCTCCTCCCTCCTCCCTCTCTCCTCCTCCCTCCTCCTCTCTCCTCTCCCTCCTCCCTCTCTCACCTCTCTCCCTCCTCCTCTCTCTCCTCCCTCCTCTCTCTCCTTCCTCCTCCTCCCTCCCTCTCTCCTCCCTCTCCTCTCTCTCTCCTCTCCTCCTCCTCCCTCTCTCTCTCCTCTCTCTCCTCCTCCCTCTCTCCTCTCTCCCTCCCTCTCTCCTCTCTCTCCCTCTCCTCCCTCTCTCCTCCTCCTCCTCTCTCTCCTCCCTCTCCTCTCCCTCCTCCCTCTCTCCTCCCTCCTCCCTCCTCTCTCCTCTCTCCTCCCTCCTCTCCTCCTCCTCCCTCTCCCTCCTCCCTCTCTCCCTCGGGGAGGGGAGACGCAGGTTTATTTGTGAAACACCTTTCAGACACAGAGATGATTCAGAACGCTTCACATCACACAAACGCATGAAAAGGACGTTTCAGCAGCAGCCAGCGGCGCCGAGAGGCGGAGCTCACACGGCGCCGCTTTATGCTAAATGCTAACATGCTCAGCGTGACAGCAGGTGTAATGTTTACCTGTCAGCAGGCTGGCAGCTCAGCAGACTGAGTCCAGCTCAGGCTGGTGTGAATGTCTCGGACAAAACTTTGTGCCAAATCAGCTGCTGAGATGAATCAGGAGGAGGAGACGCAGAGAGAATCAGACGAGTCGCTCAGCACAGAAATGTGTCAATGTGTAAAGTAAAGTAACTGGCAGGTCGACTGCCCCGCCCCCTCTGACCTCACGACTGCCCCGCCCCCTCTGACATCACGACTGCCCCGCCCCCTCTGACCGCACGACTGCCCCGCCCCCTCTGACCTCATCAGGGCCACAAAATTAGACCTGAATCAGCAAATGTTGACGTGATGTAACCAACGGTCGAGCTAATGTTTGCAGATCAGCGTCAATGACAGCGGGAATGTGCGGAGAAGAAGAAGAAGAAGCACTCGGTCGTCACACTCTACATCGAACATCGTGTCAGTAACACTCAACACGACTGAAAACACTACGAACGACATGAACTGTTGAGAAAGTCGAGAAATGATTTGCACCGTTAGCCTCCGTAGCTTCAGCGCTCAGAGCGGTTACGTCACGTGTGCCGGAGTTTATCTTCATGTGAACGTCTTCAGTAAATACGTTCAGTTTTTAAAGGACTCTGTCAGGAAGTTAAAGAAGATGGGTGAGACTTACTGGAGCTTTTCTGGATGAACAAACTCTTCATCATCGTCTTCATGGCGGCACAGCGGCGCGGTGGTTAGCACTGCGGCGTTAGCATGTTGCTCCTGTGCTCGTGTGGTTTCCTCCACCATCAAGATAAGAGTTTTTAATCCGGTGCAGCATCTCTCAGAGTGAGGAGGTCCTGCAGAAGATCTGGTATCAGTCCGGACAGAAAGAGGCTTTTTACCTGTTAAAGAAAGAAAGAAAATACATTTTAATTACCCATCAGTTCTTCTCTGTAGATTCCCCATAATTATATATATTTTATGATATTAACATGCTGACGTTCAGCAGATTTATAAAATGTTTGAACACATTTAAATGTTGACCTGATGACTAGATACTTTCTGTAGTGAGCAGGATAGAAGTGTTCGATATCATATTAATAATATGATCATGGTGGATCTACTCAGAACGACTGGAAGGTAATTAAAGTGTCTCTGTGTCCGTCTGTCTGGACCTTTGTGTCGCTGAGTGTGTTCACATTTACATTTCTCAGAATATTAAAGTGTTCTGCTCATCTGTTTTCGGTGAGAGACCCAAATATCATCAGAAACAGATTCCATGACAGCGATTCATGAGAGCGTCGATGACTTGTTCTGGATTTTTCATGTTAATTCAGCTCATCGTGAATAAATGACGAGTGTATTTGGGTTAATATGAAGTCCTGATGTTAGACTGTGACACGCTACATGCTACATGTATGTTGTGTTACACAGTGATGGATCACCGTGGCAACACCTGCCGTCTCCGCCCTCCGGAGCAGCCAGCCGTGTGAACAGACTCAATAAGGCGAGAATGAGGAGGGATTACATTTCACCTAATAGTTCAGATTATTCAGTCATAAATTGAATATAGGGCAGACAAACAGAGCGCTCGTATTCTGAATACATATTCATAAAGCCGACTGAGTGCTGGATTTACTCGACCATGTCAACTTAAACTGAATACTGAGAGAGAGAGCGAGGGCGAGCGAGCAGACGTGACCTTATTGTGGCGACGAAGACGCCACCGATGAGTTTCATCTCGTCACATTCAGAGTTCATCGTCTTTGTGCAGCAGAGGAGAAAAAACAGTTTATCGTCGTTCTGAATTAACTGAGAGAAGAAACGAGTCGAGATCCACTTCTGACCACACACACACACACACACACACACACACACAGTGTTAGAAAGCTGAGAGTCTCGTCAAACAAACAAACAAACGAACATGGACGGCGTCGAGCCTCCTCACCACTGCAGCGTCTTTGTGTTTCAGCCGGTCATCAAACTCCAGCAGACGTCTTCTCTTCTTCCTGAACATCTCTGGATCCAGTTCACTGACAGATTCAGCCCAAAACACAAAACTCAGTTTGTATATGATTCACGATTTCGCTACAATCACTCTTCAGACCCCAACAGTTCAGACTAGATCATTGGCACTACACCTGTTCACCTGTGATCAGCTGGAGTCAATAAGCTTCCTGTGAGTCTGACTGAAATCATCGCTCACCTTCGTCGTGGTTCCATCGAGTCGTCACTTTAAAAACAAACCACCATCATGTTTATTAAAACGTGTTAAAGACACACAGCAGGTTTCTTCAGTTATGTTTCCTTCAGACTATAACAGAGACGCTTTCAGGAGAGCTTCACCTGCCACACAATGCATGCTGGGAAGTCTGCTCCTGAGCTCACCTCAGGCTCCTCCCCTCCCTGACAGACACTGTGCTGCAGATTCATCTGTTTAAAGTGTTTAAACACCTCAGCACTGTTTTATCAGCACAGTGTTGGTGTAAATCAGGAAGTTAAGAACAATGACGAGCTGTTTCTCTCATGCTTCAGGTGTGTTCAGGACAGGAAACTGCTTTTCTAATCTGAACTACATGATGATGTCATCCTGTTGTTTGTTCCACCTGGTGGAGGCTCACAGATCACCTGCAGGTGTTCAGACTCCTTTAGATCCGTCAGAGAAGCTTCTCACCTCAGAGCCCAGAGCCTCGCTGTTCTCCAAAAGGTTCAGAGCTTCACAGTAATAAGAGCCGGAGGTCAATGAGCCCGTATTCAGATCCTTTAATCAAGTAAAAGTATCAACACAACAAGGTAAAAATACTCTATTACAAGTAAAAGTCCTGCAGGTAAAATCCTACTCAAGTCAAATTACTAGTTTATTTAAATTCAAGAACTTTAATGTGAAATATGAATCTACAGAACTGGAAACACAGTGCAGTAAATATTATTATGCATCGATTTCATCCGGAGATCAGTCGGCTCTGAGCTCGTCCGTCCTGACAGAACAGTCCAGTGTGGCAGCAGAACCGGTCTCAATATTTTTACCAGCGCTGGTGAGAAGCCTGCGTGTCCGATTGCCAGAACGGGCCGGGCCTGCTGCAGAACAGTGTGGAACAGTCACGCTCCAGTTTGCTTCAGATGTGTGTTTAACACAGAGCTCGGCTCGCTGTCAGGAGGGAAACAGGAAGCTCTCCTGTCCTCACCTGTCCACTTGTCTCTGATTACATTTAATTAAAGTATTTTTGGGGCCTTAATCAATAGAAGATATGAGAGAGGCGGAGTGACACGCAGCAAATGGTGCCAGGACAGGACTTGAACCCAGGTCCACTGCAGCGAGGTCAAAGGTTCTGGACCTGAGACATCTGCTCTACCTACTGAGCTAAACGGCGCCCATGGTTTGTGTTTTTTGGTTCTCGCTCCGACAGTTTGGCTTCTTCACAGCAAGCGGTCGAGTCGCTCGCCTGGATCCAACGTGAACAAACCTCTCCGAGCTTCTCGGCTCACGTTCGTTTCGTCTTAAACGAACAAACATCTGTGAGCTAATTGGAGAAATATTCTTTGACAGGCATCATGTTGAAACAGGTCCAATTAGAACAGCACCAACACTCTGTGAGGAGGCATGAATAAACAATTAGACCAACCTGAAGGAGCTCCGAGTGCACCGACCCGTGTGTGTGTGTGTGTGTGTGTGTGTGTGTGTGTGTGTGTGTGTGTGTGTGTGTGTGAATATATAATATCTGTCATTAGTTGAAACTGGGGCTCGTTACTGGAACGCTCTCGTTACAAACGACAGTGAAACTTGTTGTTTTATTCATTTTCCTAGTTAATCACATCAACCAGCACAAACATCAGTGACCCACTTACACACACAGCAACACACATTCACACACACTCACAGACACACACACACACACAGACACACACACACTCACACACTCACTCACACACACACACACACACTAAAGGGGCTGTTTTGGTTTTTGTATTTTTTAATGTTTCTCGCCGATTATAACAATTCACTTACTGCTGCCGAATATAACAATCATGAGAAATCACCGAGCTAAAGTGAAACTCTGGAGCGAGACGCCTGCCGAGCGTCAGCACGCACAAGTGCGCCGAACAACAAACAAGTCGACGGTTCGCACGGCGGCGCCGGGGTTTGGAAGGGAAAGGTAGCAATTAGCTCCCTGCTGAGGTTGTTTAGAGAGTCGTTAGA
Organism: Lagodon rhomboides; assembly: GCA_039737535.1. NCBI lineage: Eukaryota > Metazoa > Chordata > Actinopteri > Spariformes > Sparidae > Lagodon > Lagodon rhomboides. The sequence continues at coordinate 1,024,896 of CM077800.1, forward strand.
GAGATTAGTCAGTGTGCAGGATGGAAGGAACTGTAGATAATCTGTGAGCAGAGGAGGAGGAGATGTGCTGGAGGTGAGCCGGGAGGAAGGAGGGAGGAGGAACTGTTTCTCCCAGAACATTTCTCGAAATCGAAGCGGCTATAAATATAGTTATATAAAGAGATTAAATGTTCGGTATGTTTCTGCAAAACCACAGATCATTTTAAGCTGAACGTTTCTTCACGTCCAATCGTCGTCACTCTGCTGATTCTCCGGTTCGGTTCAGGAAAACATCACGGTTTGGTTTAAATTACCTGTTTTGGTCACCACGATCACAGACGAGATGATCCAACTTCTCATCAAGACACAGTTGGTGTTGGTCACTGAGAACAGCTGGAAATTTCCTTACAAATATCCACCGGTGTGACTCGAACTGTGGTGTAGCCGGTTCAACTCCAGCACAGTCGGGTCAGTACAGATGTTCTGACAGACTCCTCATGATGCTCGGTGAATCTGACAGATATATTTCTTCGTCTGTTCACTCACAATCCTCCTGAAACAACCTTCTCGGCTGTCGGTTTATATAAAACAGAGAACATTAGCATTCAGCGTCGTCCTGTAAACGTTCACTACCTGTGAGAGCGTTCAGTGGACCGGAACCACTCGCCAGATATTAATTTCCTACGATATCAGCGACACACACTTTCTAAGGAGATAAAACGTGACAGAAACAATTCATTAGCACACTTACACACACAAATAATCTAATACATTTATTAAGACGTTGTGTCCTCCTGTCCGTCCTCTGCTTCTGTCCTCTGCTTCTGTCCTCTCCGTCCCTCTCGGCAGCTCTCGTCTCCTGCAGTCATCACTCCAGCGGAACTAAAGGAGCCATAAACTCCATTAACACTTACACAAACAGACGGATGAAGCCTCAGGAGGACACAATCTGGATCATCAAAGGCCCCTCATGCATGTATGCAACAGCAGCCACACACACACACACCTGCGTGCAGACACATATGCCACCATAATGCTCAGAACAATTCATCATGTGCTCTTATGGACGTCTGCTAAAGCCTGAATTTTACTGTCTCTAGTGTATACATATATACATATATACATATCTGTGTGTGTGTTTGTGTGTGTGTGTGTGTGTGTGTGTGTGTTTGCTAAAGCTCTCAGCAGTCTTGGTTCACAGTTTAAAATAATATTAGCGTAATAAACCCACACACACACTTGCAGATCATTTCATGGACTGTTATTAATGATGTAGGAGAGGCGATCGGCCTCCTTCGGTCCGATCTGCTCTCTGATTGGATGGTGGCTGTTTGCAGCAGTGAAGATGATCCAGTGGTGAAAAATACAGTCTTCTGGAAGACATCATCCTCTTTGTCTCTCTGATTGACGGATTCTTCTTGGCGCTGAAGACGGTCCAGAGGTCGAGGACGACGGCTGGCGACGGCGGAGGCGTGGGATCGAACCTCGGCTCAGGAGAGCAGAGGTAGGTGAAAAACTCTCTGTGCTGTTTGTATGTTTCTGTGGGGCATCAAAACTAAAACCTAAAAACAAAACCAAAAAAACCTCAATCGCGTCACTAAAACTTCCGCCGTTGCGTTCGTTTGCGAAATTTGCGTCGTCGACTGAAATTTGTCAGCGTGGACCTCAGAGGAAGCAGTGAGCGGGTAAGTCCGGTTGAGCTAGCTGGCTTGATAAAAGCCAGCTAGCAAGACTGGTTTCCATTATTATCTTTATTTTAGTTAGCACGCTGACGTTTCTTCTGGAAATTGTTATTTTTCCTCCCATTGGTGAGGAATAAAGTGTTTTGCACAATTTTCTCCTTCACTGTTTTTTCAATCTATAAAAAAAAACATGTAAAAAATACGTTTCAGGAGAAAAAATAAATGTGGAAACTCAGTGAAAAAGAACGTCTCCCTCCCCCAATTTTATTTTTTACATTTTTCAAAAATGTGAAAATGTGATATGCTCATAGGGCTGGGAAAATAGCTTAGAGGATAAGCTAGCCTTGAAAAAGAGTTCTTATTGTGCAAGAGGTTCTGGGTTCAAATCCCACTTTGGACTATAGTCATGTTTATACAGAACCTCTGATAATGTTGTGCGACTCACAAAGAAGCATCTCTTTCCATGTGGATATCAATATTATTTAAGAGATGTCATTATGCTGTTCTTTATTTGTCTTACTTGTTTTAAGTGAACCCAAGTGAA